>JAWLST010000100.1:0-91196 GCA_037043885.1 Penicillium goetzii
CCTATATTTAGATACAGAGGGGAGGTATTTTCAGCGTCGTTTTGGTCGTCAGTGGAAACGGGGGGAAGAATCGTTAAAAGTCGAGCGTCAACAACAGGACGATTGTAACTAACAGTCCTAGCAGAATGCAGAATAGAGGGCGGTACAGAGCAGCGGGGGCGGTCAAGCGGCGACTCGCCGTCCGAAGTTACGGGTGGAAAGGCGGCCGGTTCTGGCGCCAGCGGCTGTCACTTTTCGGCGTCGATTTCAAAGGTCCCTACTTTCTAGTCGTAAAAAATAGTATGGTTTGAGCATAGAGCCAAGCATCCAATGACTTCGAAGGAAGAATAGGGAGTCGGAGAGCTGGGTGGGTTGGTGGAGAGGCGAATGTCAATGCGGAGCACATGCGGAGAGCGGCAGATCAAATTATTTCTCGACCGCGCAAGCTTAACCGTCCAACCTCGACTTGCCCCCAGGTGAACTCGCCAGTATACCTCAACAGCCCCATATCCTACACAATTGCAGGGCTCTACACTACAATCCCCATGATCCGCCAATTATTCACAGCCGCCTCCTCGGCGCGCCTCGCGTGCCCGATCTCGACTACAGCCCTCAAGACCCAAGCCGCCAGACAACCAACATGGCACCTCACCGTACGACAAGACCCGCAGCTCTCACTACCCTCAAAGTGGTCATATCTAACATCATCAACATAGAACACCTCCCCACTCACCCTCCGCACCACCCGCCCCTTCTCCAGCACACTCTCGACACCCTTCACAACCACCGCGCTTCAATACTCCTCGCCCTTCCGCCTCTCCTCCGACAAACCCGAGTCCTACCAGAACCCCAATGACGAATACTACAGCCCCTACAAGCCCAAGCGCCAATGGCCGCCGGACATGTCGAAGCTCTCGCCGAAGCACCAGTTTCGACTGGAGCGGAAGTACCGCCGACGCGCCGCGCTGAAATATGCTCGGCCTAAGTTTATTAAGACTGTTACGTTGGTGCAGTGGGTTGTTATTGGATGTGAGTGATATGATCTTTGGACGATACTAGATTGAATCTATAGGGAGTAGGGTTGTTAGAGAGTCGCAGTGCTAATTAGTGGTGTTCGGTGTAGTTGTCGTGATCTATGCGGTTCTTTTCATGAACTGGGATACCAAGGATACGCCGTTTGATGGGGTCAGTTATTCGCTTTTTGATTCTGGATTCCTTGTGGTATCATGGACTAATGAGCTTGTCAATAGATCCGAGAGAGCGTCTTCTCTGGTGTCAAGGCTGTGTTCTCCAGCCCTCCACCTCCTGGTCCGGTGAAGAGAGCAGACGAGAACAGTGGGAGTGGATCCCAGAAGTAGTTCTCACGGGCATATGATCCGATATCCACTGTATATGATAAATCCCGTGGGACTGTACAATACTCATTTGGCATAGATACTCGTTTAAGATGATGCACCTCATTCATCCCTTCATATATCCCATTCCCATGCCAGCGACTTTATACTTAATTATTATTATTACCAGCTACTAGAATCCTTGGGAAGTGTTCGTCACTAAAAATCATTCAATTCTCATATCTGTCATGTGTCATTTGTCATGAGCAAATCTAGTCGAAACAGCAGGCGTCTCTAATCCGGGAAGAGGAGAGCATAGAAAGGAAGATGCGCCTGTTTATCCATCGCTGGATGCACGTCTATGAGTCCATGCCATCCTCTCCCCGCCGCCTGCACAATAGCTTGACTTCATCACATCACGTCCGCCAGAAATTCGCTGGACATTGAAATATGCAACTCCCAACAACTCCAGAAATGCCAACGCCTTGAAAGCCCAAAAAAAAAGTAGGGAGGGGGGAAGCTTCCATAAGGGTAAGCGACAAGCATCCATGCTGGTGCGACCCCTGCAAAAAAGATAAGAACCGTAAACGCCGAGTCATGAAACGTAAAATCAGAGTAGGAGGGTAGGAAATGGTAAGAAAAACACAAGAAAAGAAGAAAAGGTGTCAAGCGGATGTTGTATCCAGTGCTTGACGATTAAAGCCAGCGAGGCATATCGCTGGATGGGGTCGTTGGACCCAGGGGAGTAGAAACATGGTCCGAAAAGTCAAGGGCCAAGTTGAGCTGAGGTGGCTTGTCGTCCAGTAGACCCTTCTTTGGACTACCGGGCGCAGCCTTCTTAGGGGATTTGTTGGGTGAACCAGGTTCGGTACGAGGTGGTCCTTCGCGCACCATCAGGTAGGGCCAGCCATCCTCAACCGCAGCAGCAACCCAGGTGCGGAGACATTCATGAACCGCAGAGTAGAACTTCTCCTTACAGGTGCGCAGATTGCCACCCATGACCTTTTCAAAGCCAGAGGCCCGCAGTTCAGACCGAAGCTTGTTACGATCATCGGATGTAGGCAAAGAGGCAATCAGACCATTCAGAAGGTCCAGGTGTGCGGCAAGGTAGTTTGTTGCATCCCACTCGACGCCGCCAACGTATGGAGCAGCGGGGACTGGAGGGCGAGGTGGGGGAAAGTTTCGCTCGAGATAGGAACGAGTATCCACCGGGCGCTTCTCCGTGAACGGATCGTCCGATTGGGGAACTGCTTTGGGGAGTGGAATCACGTTGAGGTGGTGAAGGAAGATCCAGAAGACTTCCTTGGTCACGTTGGTAACCTCCTTGCACCACACCCGATAGGGTCGGGACTGGTATATATTGGCAATGAAGGAGACAGGCTGACTCTCATCTTCTGGAGACGGATCTCGCAGATATGAGAGAATTCGCTGAGCGCGCGTGGACGGCAACTCGTTGGGGTAGTTCGTAGAGAGTTGGGTGAACAAGAGGTTGATGATGATACCCCGAGTCGTGAACTCGCTCGGGCCCTTCTTTTCCTCGTCGAAGAGCATCTTCAGCAAAGCAGGGAAGAGCTCAGCTTCGATGCTAGTGAGATGCGCCAATGCGATAGACGTGGTGCAAAGAGCCTTCAAGCATAGCAACGCCTCGTGCAGAAGAGTGTCCTCATGGTCCTCCCTAAAACAACTGTTAGCAAATTACTCTCAATAAAGGAAACCGAGTTTAGTTCCACATACCGCCACTCCATCTTCATAATGCGGTAGATAAGCTGAACAATCTCATCCATGCCTCCCTCGGCAATGAACCCGTTCACCCAAGCCACTGTCTCATTCCGCAAGAGAAGTCGCAGCTTGTGCAGCTTGCCCACCTCAACCATCTCCGGCTTCTGGATCTCTCTGAGATAGTGCACAAAGTCGGATGGATCGGCAGCGGTGTCCACGGCCGCCGCTTCAGAAAGCGATGCGGTAGAACCAGCAGCACTGAGAGTCTTATAGACGCCTACTGGTTGGGACAGATCTACGGATCTGGGACGATGGAAAGTTCCACTCTCTGGCCGGGCCTTCTTGCCAGGAGATGAAGAGCCCCGGCCAAAGGTGAAGCCACGGCTCCTGGAGCGCGAGCGTGATCCCTTCCGATCCTGAGAATCCTTTGATTCTTTCCCACGACCACGGCGGCTATCAGAGGTACCAGCACTGGCTGGTGTGCCTTGTTCGGTGCGATCCTTCTGAATGAAATCGGCCTTGATGTTGGTATCAAGGGAGCGCATCTTGTCCCGCATATTGTGAGGAATATTCCGGGCATCCTGCCGTCGTGTTAGTGACACGTATGTTGGAGCAGTTGAGCCGGGGTGAACCAACCAGAAGTTTCTCAAATTCACTCTCGAGGTCCTTGGAGCTCAGGTGTTTGTGGACATCAGCATCCCGTTCCTTTGCGTTGAACGCCGAGATCGCGGCCTGCACGCGAGAAAGTCTCTTCGCGTTCGGCTGTTCCTTTAGCGCAGGAATGAGCGACTCTGGGACGGACATCTTCCTCGCTCTGTCAAGACCCTGTCCCTTGGACGATGCACTGTCCACTTGGTCACTGGCATTGCTGCCTCCGGATGGTGCACGTTGCAGTCCCAGAATGTCCTTCATCTTTCTGTTACCAGAAAAGCAGTCCGACTTGGGCCGAGGCTTTGCCTCGCCCTGTCTGGTGAGGGACGGTTGGTGATAGTCGTAGAAGTTTCGTTGCTGAGCTGGGCTATAAGCCTTTGGTGTGTAAAGTGATACTTCCTCAGCGACGCTTCGCCGTCTATCGGCGGTTGAGTTTTGTCGCGACCGACTGCTGGGTGCTTGGTAGATGGAGCTTTCTTGCGACCAAACTGGGGATGGCATGTTGTCGACCAGATCAACGGGGCTTCGGTTCTCTTTGTCACGGCTCTGCTTCGAGCCGTCTGGTTTGCGTCCGCGCTGGGATCGCTTGAGGATGGCCGACAGACTGTTGGTCGATTTGGTCTTCTTGGGCTTCAAGTCGTCGGCATTGTCGATTTGGGGTTCTTCCAATTTGGTATCCTTCCGTTCCATGTAACTCCGAAGCGACTTGAGAGACACTGCGCTCTTCGTCTTCTTATGCAAGGGTGCTTTATTTTCTTTGCTGGCTGGCTTCGCTGCTGGCAAGTAGCTGTCTCCAGCATCGCGATTCGGGACTATCTCTCCCAGTGGAAGATGTCCAGATTCCGGAGCAGGCTTGTCTGCCCATGGAAAGGGAACGGTGCCCGTTGGCTTGTTGTTTTTGAACTGCGGAGGCATGGCATCGTCCGCAGACTGGTTTCGCTTATGCGGCTTCGACATAATGGCCCGGAAGACCGAGGATCTGGTGGGCGAGCGATGGGCGTCGTCGAAGATCTGCGGACCGGCAGTACTAGGGGCCATTGCTTATCCTCTTTGGCCAGCAACTTGCGAGCCTGTTAGCAAAGTGTCCGGCTCCACGGCGCGGGCAGGAGCAGGGCTGTACTTACGGGATCTGTCAATGCAAACAAACGCGGCAAGAAACAAAGTAGCAATCGCCAGCAAGCAAGCCAGCAACAGCTCAAGAAAGGAGAAGATAAAGTAAAAAGGGGGCAATCAAAGGAAATTAAGCAAGAACCGAAGCAGAAAACAAATGCAATGCGAGACCAAAAGGTGAAGAGAACTTGGATGAGAAGGCGAACAAGAAGGCCGGGTAACCGGGGGGGATGATATGAGAAGAAGTGACTTGCTGCCAACGGCAACCTTCGAGGATCAGGACTCCACTTCTTGACCGGGACAACAGCTAGCGTCGAGGGGCGATTTCTTGGGATCCTTTGGGGTTGGCTGGCTCCAGTGAAGGAGGGTAAACAACGTGCGGGCGAGAAGGTTGCGAGGGGCAACGCAGCGGAGCGGCGGAGCTGGCGGTGAACGTGGACTCAATGACGAGGGTTGGTTTATAGACAATAACCCCTCCTTTTGGCTTGGATTGATGACATTTTTGCGTTTTCGAGGCCTTTCTCTTTTGGGGGGTAATGCATGCATTCATTTCTTTGGGGCATACTTGCAGTGCTAACGGTTTGTTATGGTGGGGGGTTTGGTTCAAGATTGTGCATACCCCGGCCTTGATGAATATATACTTCCGCGATTGCCATTGCAACTGAGAACATTGTCAAGGTGCTATATAAAAAGAAAAGATGCTCCAAGAGGCATGCTACTGGCTAGAGATTGCATCAACCCGCTGCTTGAAGTATACAACTCCCGAGGTCCCTCTACTTATTCCCGTACGTCATCCATGATAAACACCAGCCAATATAGATCCACCAACTCTTCTTTGTTACCTACTAGTATAACATCAACAGGATTTTTGACTGTCCAGGCCTGGTCCATTACACCATGCTGATGGATCATGCACCAAGAGATCACATGTCCTGTTATACCATAGTGCCACGATGCCGGGAGGGGCCTGTTTAGTCCTGCTCGTGTATGCGGGGATGACCACTTCCTCACCTTTTCTTTCCTGCACTGCACACTCGACAGATCTGAATTGCACCCCTCCGCCCTTTCTGAGATCTTCTGTGGCACCCATCCAACTGAAGTATATATCGATATGGACCCTCTCAAATCTCCCCCAGTCTATGTTGACAACAATGTTCCGGGTCTGGTGGAACTGGCCCGCGATCCACCGACCACCGTTTGCGACGCCCCTCCTTGATAAGGCGGGCGATCATTTCAATCTGCTCCAGCCTGCAGCACCTTCAAATCAACAAATCGAGACATACGGAGTACATGGTCTACCATAGCCCATAAAAGGCTCTCCATTACGTACTGTTGTGTGCGCAGTCGACAATTCCAGACAAGATCAGACCCGCCCGTCATAGAGCTATTGGCTCCAGGCCCTCGCCGCCTGTAATCATCACGAAACTCGGGCGGACCCGGACACTCTCCACAGGGTACTCGGCTCTCATTGTCGTCCCGATAACTTCGATCGGCGATTTGCACCCGACGCTGCAAGGACCTTATTAACTTGCATCTTCCTCCAGCGACTGAGACAGGAAAGACAGGTGCCGTACCCCCCCACCGCCATCATGAACTGCCCCTCGCGAACCGACGATACCCTCGACAACCCAGGCTGGAACCAGAACCCACCTCCCTTCAGCCCAGACATTACGACCCGCAACGACTTCAACGGCCTTGCAAACGCACGAGTCCACCGCAAGCATGCCGCCGGGACGGGGAGCGCCGCCGGCGACGATACCATGGCCATCGATCCGCGACCGCAGAGTTTGGAAGATCAGGATCCGGCAATAGAGAAGCGGCCGGACGGCGAAGTGACCGTAGCGGCCTCGGGGTGCGAACCACCCTCGAGGACCTGCGGTTTACCTCGTCGTCCTTTCTCTAACTTCTCATTCTCGGCCTCTGCGCGGCATTGTGTCCGCAGTCTGGTCAAATTCGGCCGCTTCATCGGCCCCGGATTCCTCATTGCGGTCGCCTATATCGACCCGGGAAACTATGCCACGGATGTTGGCGCCGGCGCGCAATTCAAGTACGCTTTGCTGTTCATCGTTCTCTTGTCTAACCTCTTCGCGGTCCTTCTACAATCTCTGTGTATCAAGTTGGGTTCGGTGACGGGCCTCAATTTGGCGGAGAATTGTCGCGAGCATCTCCCCCGATGGCTGGTCATTATACTATACATTATGGCCGAGGGGGCGATCATTGCCACCGATATTGCAGAGGTGGTCGGTTCTGCGATTGCGCTGAACTTGCTTCTGCACATCCCCCTGGTAGCTGGATGTGCCATCACTCTAGTGGATGTCTTCTTCCTCTTGCTGTTCTGGCGTCCGAATGGGTCAATGCTGGGCCTGCGCCTGTTTGAGTTCTTCGTGATGGCTCTGGTGCTTGGCGTGGTGATTTGCTTTTGCATTCAGCTGTCCCTCATCAAGGACCAATCCGTGGGGGAAGTCTTTAGGGGCTACCTCCCGTCCTCTGCTATTGTGCAATCGCAAGGGTAAGTGAGATCATTTCGATACGAGCTTCAAGGAGAGATCGACAGTAGCATGAGACTAATCTACTTTTTAGTCTTTACCAAAGTTGCGGTATTCTTGGCGCCACTGTCATGCCGCATTCCCTCTTCCTGGGCAGTGGGGTGGTTCAGTCTCGACTGAAAGACTTTGATGTCACCGCAGGATATGTTGAGTCCACCGTACCATTGGGAAGCAATGGCGGCCAGGTGGAGTACCGACCAACCCTCCACGCCATTCGTGGTTGCATGAAATACTCCATCATCGAGCTGGCATTGTCCCTGTTCACTTTTGCATTGTTCGTCAACAGTGCGATCCTCATCGTTGCGGGCGCCTCCCTCTACGATGTCCCCGGCGGAAGTGATGCCGATCTGTTCGGTATCCACGACCTCCTTTCCACATCCATCTCTCCAGCTGCTGGGCTAGTCTTTGCTTTGGCTCTACTTCTCTCTGGCATTTCGGCCGGCATTGTCTGCACCATGGCCGGTCAGATGGTCAGTGAAGGCATGCTGAACTGGACCATTCAGCCCTGGCTGCGAAGACTCATTACCCGGTGCATCAGCATCATCCCCAGTATCATCATCGCGGCAGCCGTCGGCAAAGAAGGTCTCGACAAGACCCTGACGGCCAGCCAGGTCTGCCTCAGTGTTATTCTGCCTTTCGTCTCTGCCCCGCTCATTTGGTTCACATGTTTTAGTAAATACATGACCGTCCCGACTGAGCAGACGGCCGAAGGCGAAGACGATGTCCGAGTTGAGCAAGTGTCCATGCGTAACCATTGGTTTACCTCTCTGGTTGCCGGGCTCGTGTGGCTTCTCATTGCCGTAATGAATGTGGCCTTGCTAGTTTTGGTGGGCATGGGCAAGGCCTAAGCTGAGGAGCATGGAGATATGGCCATTCCTCATCTGGCTTCACATTCAAAGCACGATTGCATAAGGGTTTCGGTTCTCGATCCCCCTCCCCATGTTGCATAGCGTATTCTACATTGTATGTCCAGATAGATTGTCAATCAACTTAGCGCTGCATATGATATTTCTTAATGCGTGAAATGAGAAACTACCAACATCGTCTTGACTAGGTAAGACGGCAGTCCTCGTATAAACCTGAACAAAAACTAGTGACACAACTCCAGCAAAAGAAGAAACTCCTAGGCCCTCATTAAGGCCTTTCACGGGCGATCAAAACCAACCGTATTAGCCAATTCCACCAGCGGCCTCCTTAACCTTCGCCTGCTCAGGCGGCTCATCAATAAACTGCGGCGGCGCAACCTCATCCTGCAAGAAACTCGGCACCGCATCCGCCCCCATCTCCGACTCAAACAACGACTCCTCGCCCAAAGCCTCCAGTTCCGCATCAAGATCCGCCTCATCCACCTCCTCAGGCAAATCATACGCCCGGGAGATACTCTCCTGAATCTCATTACCGACCTCCATCAAATCGGCCATTTCATCCTGCATCTGCTCAATCTTATCGATATCGACCTTGCCATACTGTTTCTTCAACTCCTTGGTGGTAGTCTTCATGGCGTCGACGGTCGTCATCACGTTCTTGAGGTTATCCTGCATCATGCCGGCTTGCTCCATGTTCCAGGATTGTTGGGAGAGTTGGTCGCGCTGGGCTTCGTATTGTTTGCGGCGTTGGAGGACTTTGAGGGCCTTTTGGCGGAGGGCGTTTTTGCCGGGGCCGTCGCGCATTTTGGAGAGTTTGGCTTGGTAGGTGGAGAGTTCGGAGTTGAGGGCGGTTAGTTTGACGTCGATGCTGGAGATGCGGTCGTCGACCTGGTGGGTGGGGTTAGATTGGGGGTGTTTCTGAGGTGAGGAGATGGGATGTATCCCAGGTGGAAAGATGATGTCTACCTTGGAGATTGCACCGTCTAGAGTGGGCTTGGGAGCCGCACTCTTGGTGCCGAAGAGACGATTCATGGTGGTTGATTGTCGGCCTCAGGGAGGGGCAAGAGCGGAGGGAAAGAGTAGTGATGGTGGGAGATTCCCCGTTCTGCTGCCTAGCAGGTGGTCAGAGTGACCAGGGTCACTGAGGGCTGTGGCTAGCGAGCTATCTCGATACCGCACAGAAAGCCAGAGGACTGTGGTTGCTTGTTCCAGAGGATCCCGTGCACTCGGTCAACAGGCACCGATAATGCGATGATAATGCGGAGGCCCGACGTCAGTGGGGCCTTGAGGCCTGAGGAATCAATCACAAGAAGATATAGACACGTGATACCAGACAGGGCGGAATTTAGTGGTCTTACGTGGAAGGTGCATAGCTGAAGATTAATAATGACACGGTCATTTTTCAGTATCCTAGGTATAAACTCTACGCTTTTGTTCTAAATATGTCTCTTCGTCATAGTTTGGTAATATTGGAGTCCTCTGTGCATGTGTTCAAAATTCATCCCGAATACCAGTATTCAGATGCATATCGTCCCAGTCGCAGGCCTCTGATATATGTCCAGTATGTATACTTCCAATGACTAGACCACAACCAGTCTGCCAGGACCATCCGACATTGTCAGCCGATGGTCAGATTTTCGGTCTATTGGACAGTGGAGAATAACGGAGATCCTGGGGACTTTGCACACGGTGCAGTCAGCATAGTATGAGATGGAGGTACTAGGTATGTACCCATCAAGCCCGACCCAGATGACCGGATGCTGAGACGCGATCGTGGACTGCTGGTTACCAAATCCGCCCGGTCAGGTCTATTGGCAATTTCGGCGATTTCCAGGAAATCCCCTTCTTCGGCCTCATTGCCAATTAGAAGACTATTCTGGGTGGTTGAGTACAGGATCTTCTGGTCGCAGGATTCCCCTCCTCTTCAGGCGGCACAGGAGACAAGCACCTTCTCTTAGAATAGCTGATAGTACATCGTGTACCAGCCCAAGAGACTAGATCATTCGTATAGGAACAAGCTCAAAAGATTATAAAGAAAGGAAAAAAGCAGACGCGTGAAGAATGGCTTTGTGCATAGCGTGCTTATCGCGGCTGGTCCGGACTGTGATCCCCCGCCTTGAGGCCTTTGGGTAGAAGAGACATCACTAGTCAAGAGCCAGTAGGGCAACCAAGTCGGGAACCGAGTCGATGACTGATGATGATTACACCCCCAGACTGTGCAATCCCCGACTCTTCTCTACTACTCCGACCACTCTGGATTAATCCTTCAGCTTCATCTTTCTCGATTTGTCTCTCCGATCGTATTATTTGGCTCTCTCGTCTCTCCTTGATGGACCGGCGCTGAGTCCTGCATTCCCGCCCGCATTTTGGCTCACTCCCGTTTCTTCTCCTTCCACACCCCAATCCACCCACGGGAGGTCCAATATCCTGCCCTCTCCCTCTTCGTCACTCTCTGATTCTTGAAGGTACGTGGCGACCCAGCCAGTCTTGACTGTCGCTATCCCCCACCTGATCCTGTTGCCCCCTCCCCAAGGCCTCGTCTCGTGGGGACCTATCCCCGTGCAAAAGGTCGAGCCCGAGCCGCCTTTCTGGTGCACACATCATCAGCTCCGTGATTGATGCAACCGGTCCAGCCGTGATCGCTGCTGACCTCCCAACTATAGCGCCGGGTTCGCTTCGGCTCATATTGCGATCCTACCTCGATCTCTCCCCGGGAGCGCGACGATCGAGATTCCTCCTCCCGACCCCACTGGACCTTGCCGCGACCACCTCTTGTGTGTGGACACACTCGGTGTATCGCCCTGCTGGCGGGAACCCCCCCCCCCTCCCTCCCTCCGTCTCTTCCCTCCACACCCAACACTCTATTACCTTCGTGTACCATAAAACGCTCCGTTACGATATCTCGGAGACCGACGAAACGAACCATCCCATGAATCGTGCTTCCCGGATATATACTCCATCATGTTCTGGCGTTTTGGGGGATATGCAAGTATCTCCACCATCGATACCCTTCTCGACAAACCCGAAGTCACCCTTGAGGACCTACTGGATGAGCCGGAGATCATTCAGGAATTGAAACAGCATAATACAAAACTCATAGAATATCTGCGCGAGGATCATGTCTTGAAACGGCTTATGGACTATGTCACCTCACCGAGCTTGGTGAATGACGACGAAGAAAATGATGACGACGATTCTCACGAAAAGCATGCCTCTCCCACTCAAGGCGCAGCTGATGCGCCAACAGACCAGGCAGATACTGCGGATAAGGAAGAAAAAGCCGAGAAGGAGTCCGACCCACTGAAGGATATCCTAGACCCGGAAGATTTGGACAAGGTCGAGAAGGCTCGTCTGAAGCATGCCTACGTGGCCTGCGAAATTCTCTCCTCGGAGACCTGGTCGATCTTGGAATCCATGATGGCCAACCCCGCCTACCTGCGCGACTTCTGGGGCTTCCTCCGAAGGCCCCCTCCGTTGGACTCCCTGCAGGCTAGCTACTTTACCAAAGTGAACGAGACCCTACTTGATAAGAAGACGGAGGAAATGCTGGAATTCCTAAAGTCGCTGGATGGAATCGTGACGGCACTGCTGCAGCACGTTGATAATCCCATGGTCATGGATCTCCTGTTGAAGATTATCAGCTTGGAAAAGGCCGAGGGTGGCCAAGGCACGGTTGACTGGCTGCAGTCGCAGGACTTGATTCCAAACCTCCTTTCATTCCTGTCTCCAGAGCACCCAGGTTCTGTGCAAACATCGGCCGGTGACTTCTTGAAGGCGATTATTACCATCTCTGCAAATGCGACTCCAAATGACCAGTCCTGCATTGGTCCTAACAGCCTCACCCGCCAACTTGTCTCGCCTGAGCGTGTCCAGCAACTCATCAATGCGATGCTGCAAGGCGGTAACCCCTTGACTGTGGGTGTGGGTATCGTCATCGAGGTCATTCGCAAGAATAACTCCGACTATGATCCGGAGCAGATGGGTGGTCCTGAGTCCATGCCGACACCTTACGATCCAATTTATCTCGGACACTTACTGCGCCTCTTTGCGCAGCATATCCCCGATTTCATGGCCCTTATACAAAGCTCCAAGCATGCTGTGCACGATGGTACTTCGCTGAAATCCGTGGACCGGGGTCGCTTGAACTCCGCGTGGGGCGCCAGTATCGAGCCGCTCGGCTTTGACCGCTTCAAGACATGTGAGTTGATGGCGGAATTGCTACATTGCAGTAACATGGGTCTTTTGAATGAGCCCGGCAGTGAGGACTATGTGCGGCGTCGCAATGAGGAACGAAACAGGTTGATCCGCGAGGGCGTCTTTAACCCGCACCGGGATGAGCAGTCCGGTATGGATTACAATGACACCACTGCCGATTTCACCAATGGGTCGGTTATGGATACTGGGTCGCCTGAGGCTCTCAAGGCTCGGGTTGTCGAAGATGAGGGCTTCGAGGACGTTGGTGCCTCTGGCGTTCTGGTTGGCGAGAAGGGAGAGGAGAAGGAATCCAACCCGCAATCAGAGTCGCAACAGCCCTCTGAGTCAAAGACCGAGTCGTCTGTCGAAACGGCGAAGACAGACGCAGACGCACCGCCATCACCCAAGACCCCAACGACTGGTCTGACTGACCAAGTTGGTGATATCGATCTTGGAGATGAATCCTCGCAGGAGAAGCAAGCATCTACAGAAAAAGAGAAGGAGGACGTGTCTGTAACCGCGCAGCCTGAAGATATTCCCCCTCCACTGTTTGCGGCGAAGGAATCGGAGTCAGAGTCTACTGCTCAAGCAGAAGGCGCTACTGAGTCAGCTCAAGAAGCCCAGCCCGCCAATGATGGCGGTGCCGAGGATCCTGCTGAGCAGTACATCCAGTATGACACGGATGGCCGTCCAGTGGTCGGAGATTTCTTGAAGATTATGTTTGTCGAGAACAAAGTGGTGCCAACCATTCTGGTGCGTTCACCCCACTATTTCCTTCTTCCAGCAGTCTCCTTTCTAACATTTGTCTTCTAGGGCTTCTTCTTCCGATTCCCCTGGAATAACTTCCTCCATAATGTTGTATATGACGTGATTCAGCAGGTCTTCAACGGCCCTATGGAGCGTGGATACAACCGAGCTTTGGCCATCAATGTTTTCGAGATTGGTCAAATCACAAACGCCATTGTCGAGGGCCAAAAGCGCAGCGATGAGGTTCAGCGGACCAAGCAGATCCGCCTCGGTTACATGGGCCACCTGACCCTTGTCGCCGAGGAGGTCGTCAAGTTTAGCGAGCGTCACCCTCCAGAGCTGCTCTCGCGTTCTGTCATGGAGTCTGTCCTGAACCCAGACTGGATCGACTACGTCGAGCAAACGCTTTCGGAGACTCGGGAACGTGACAACGCCATCCTGGGTGGTGTACGGCCAGATATGGCCGTCGGGCCTCGTCAGACCGCAATGAACACTTCCACCTCCAACCAAGGGTTCGGCAACAACTCCTCTGCCCTGGCTGATGCCGGATTGAACGGTGGAATTGGCGGTTCAACATTCCAGGGCTTTGAGATCAACCAGGGTAGCGTTTCTGGTGGAGCATTTGGCGGTGGTGGTACTTCGCTTTTGAGTGGTTTCGCTAGCTCGAGTGATGATGAGGATGAAGAGATGGAAGACCAGGAGGACCGAGATGCTGGCGGTGCCGACCATGGCGAAATCGAGAATGTGGGTACCAACCTTTCGGCAGACGATGCATGACCGTCGGACGCGAGCCCTATCTTTCACTTTTGCATGTTCCCTTCTCTTTGATCGCTATATACAATCCGGGGACAAGGGTGGCTTGGGAAGGGTGGTGAGAGTTTTGATTAGGAGCAAAAAAGTTTGTGCAGTCCTACAATCATTGGTTTCGCACTCAGTTTTGCTACCAGATATGACTCTTTCTGCGTCCCTTCCCACCTCCTCTGCTTGGCCTATGATTTCCATTGTTCTGTCGATGCAAAAATCTCAATGCGATACTCCCTCGCTGGCGGTCGGTTCCCAATCTGGACTGAACGCCAGTTGTCTCTTGTTCCCCTGTACCTTGTTACCAATTTTTTTGTGCCCAGCTGGCCTATATGCCGAGTTGGTGATTTTTTCATGGACCCCTGTCATAGTTCATTGCCTTGCACTATCCCCTCTAAATGTCTATCGCTTGCTGACTTATACTTTTGCAGGTCTCTGAGAACTCTACCAGCCAACCTATTCCCATTCTGCCTCCACCTCCTGCCCCGCTAAGTATGGGCCCCTCCAGAGCTCGTCGTCAGCTGGCAGCACGGCTTGCGGCCCAGAAACAGCAAGCGTCTGAAAACGCGGATCTCGGAGAGGGAGGAAATGCAGAGGGCGAAGGTCGGGAGTGGTCCTCCAACCCCTTTATCATTGCAGGAATTGACGATGATGCCGAAGGTGGCAACTCGGCGTTCCCCAACACCGACTTCGCGTCCAATGCGGATCAGACCTTCTCCTCCGCGTTCCCCGGATCCGGGTTCAGTCCGCCCGACTCGCTATCCACCAACTCCTCCGACGAGGAAGGTGATGGCCGCGCAGAAGGTGTGCGACGACGCATTCGTGTCCCTCTCGAAGTTGAGGAAGACGATGACGACGAGATGGGTGAGATGGTTGGACCCAGTGCCGGTGGAATGGTCGACTCGGATGACGAAGATGAAGCCATCATCAACGAATCTCTGGGCTACTCCAATCTCCCTGGCCAGACGCGATACAGCGGTTTCCGCCGGCCGCGCGCTGTGAGTTCCCACTTCGACGATGACCAAGATGATAGCAGTGACGGTGAAGACGACGGCCTGGTAGAGATCCTCGTTCCTGACCGCAAATCTTCTACCTCTAACTAGACCGGGCTTCCAATTTTCTGATCTGATATTCCCCTTTCGCGTCCACTTTGTTGTGCATTTTGCACCCATCATCATTTTGTTTTTCTTGCTCGCATACACCAGCAACGATGCCCCTTGATAAATGCCCTTCCATTCAGAAAGAAAACGTTATCTTTCCAGTGGACAAGTCTTTGTTTTCTTATTTGCGTTCCTTTCTCGTGCTTTTCTTTTTCTCGCCTTTTTTCCCTCTTGTTTTTCGTCAGTCGGGGATGCTTACATCCATGCTACTAGTCGTGGCATGGCATTTGTATATATGTTTCCATCTTCTGGTCAATCTTGGGGAGGGTTGCATTACGATGATTCCTTTTGCTTTTTTTGTTTTTCGATGTCGTGGGTCCGCATGGGGGTGAGAGCTTGTTTCGTGCTGTTTGAAAGCCGTCGCATGCATTGCGGGTGGGGGCGAGTTTGATGGTTTTGGTCTTTTGGTGGAGGTGGATGATGATGCCCTTGTACGATAGTTGAATTAGAGAAGTCAATTGATGCTTTATTCATGAGATATTGGCTGTATGCAAGTGGTAGCACATACTGCGCTTCCACCAGGCGCTGTGTAGGAGCTACAACCTAGTACCTGAGCAACCGAAATCAATTTAGCTGCAAGCACTTTTTATGCCCACTGAGGTGGAAGAATAGAGAATTTCATACTTCGGTATCTAAATGGCTGTTAGATTAGGGCGGTTATATCTTGCTCGAGGACAAACGACGTATTGGGGCCCATCGAGGGTCTATCGGGAAAATTAAAGTGGGCCCGATCACCCACCATCCCGCCGAATCTTTTCGACCTGCAATGATATCACTGTCCTTCGTTCCGCTACTGTGGTTGGCTTTAATCGTGGTCAACACGCACCTAGTCTTTTCATGAATATTGGAGGAACACGGTGTTGACAGCATGGCATCTTCTACAGAGTAAGCATTCCAATTCCACGCGTCCCTGGCCTATCACTCCACATTGGCATACAGTATATCAGAGGCTCCAGCGACATCATACTAACCAGGCACAACAGACAAGAAAACGGCCACTCTCTACAAGCCCATATGGAGCTTGTAGACTGGATCATCAGCCAAGGCGGCTCCCTCAACGACTGTGTCCGCGTCGCGCAAGATGCCTCGCGCGGGGTCCACGTCCAAGTCAAGGGCGATTGGCCCCAACCCATCAGCAAGGAAACCAAAGTGCTCAGCACACCCATAGGCGTAACAATGTCCTACTTCAACGCCATTGGCTTTCAAACCCCACAAGCAACTTTCCCCAAACATGGCGTCGAGCTGCCCGAGGCTTTCATTGATGCCGTGGCCGTCGAGGAGACGTGCACCTTCTTCCTGATGGGCCAGTTCCTGCGTGGTCCACAGAGCTTCTGGTACCCGTATCTGCGGACTTTGCCGCAGCCTGGAGAGTTGAATACGCCGCTGTTCTTTGGAGAGGAGGATGTGGATTGGATTCAAGGGACTGGTATCCAGGAGGCGGCGGTGCAGAGGTATCAGGTTTGGGATGAGAGGTATGAGCAGTGTATGTCTAAATTGGAGGAGGTTGGGTTCGAGGGATTTGAGGAGTATACGTGGTAAGCCAACACCTGATCTAACATTTTTTTTCAAGATTGGATGTGTTAAATGGGTCTCATTGAGCAGGGATTTGTATCTCTGGGCTTCGACTATTATCTCCTCTCGAGCATTTTCGCCAAAGGTTCTGTCCAGTGTCGTTGAGGCTTCTAGGCTTGCAGAGGATAGTGGTGTGTCTGTGCTTCTGCCACTTATTGACCTTCCAAATCACCGTCCTCTGGCCAAGGTTGAGTGGCGGGCAGGATCTTCCGATATTGGGATGGTCGTTCTGGAGGAGGTTGGTCCAGGTCAAGAGATTTCAAACAACTATGGACCTCGAAACAACGAGCAATGTGGGTGATCTTCTCCCTTCCTAAGATCAGAAATCCTGAGCGGGTATGCTGACATCGGACAGTACTGATGAACTACGGCTTCTGTCTCCCGAACAACCCAACAGACTACCGCATCGTCAAGCTGGGTGTAAAGCCTGACAGCCATCTCAGCAAAGCAAAGAATCGTCAAGTCGAGATGTTCCCTGAAGTGGCCAACAACACTGAAGATCATTATTATATCTTCAATGTCTTCTACCCACTTCTCGGCCCTGATACTGCTATGGAGCACTCTATCTTCTCACCAGCCCTTTTCAATTCCTTGACCATCATGCATGCCAACGAGCGCGAGCGCAAACAGATCGAAATCACCGAGTCGGCCATATCGATCCCCTCAGCCTACGGAAATGGACACGGCACTCTGGCAGCGCTATCACAGATTAGCTTTGAGTTGATCTCCCATATCATGATGCTGGAGGCCACCGGCGAGGACCGTCAGCTGCAGCCTGCAAACTTGAAACAAACCTTTGCCCAGATCTACCGCAACGGCCAACTTACACTCGACAAGGCCGCGCTGGTCATCGCTACATGGACCCTTGCCCGGGCGCGAGAGCATACCCGCGGCGAAACCTGGGAGGATATCAAGACTCTACTGAACGAGCACATGTTACAAATCCCAGAGGGCCACTTCTCAGCCGAGACATTATCTAGGATTCGTGTTCGGATCTTGGAGCGTGAATCACTACTCAAGAAGAATGGAGAGTTGTTCCGACTGGGAGAGCTATTTAGTCTACTACCGGTTGATATGCAGGCGGCGAGTCGGGAGTGCTTCAATCATGTGCTGGGACAAGCTGGGCAGCAGGTTTCTGCGTTGCAGACGGACCCGCAGTCCATATTTGCTCTTGCTCTTTGCTTGTTGGTTGCGACTGGGCGATCGTCCGAAGCACGACCATATTTGTCATCGCGGCTGACTCGTTGGGTGGATTTCCTGATTGAGCAGTATCCAATGTCTGTTGTCTCATCGTCCACCGGTGAAAGCATGGATCAATTGAGCCAGTTCGCCCAGGCCGAGCAGGCCCAGGCATGGGCAGCTCAAGATGGAGTGCACTGGCTGTCTGAAGGTAGTGGATGGTTGGATTCGAACTGGCTATCATGGGCGTTTAATGTGGCAGAGGCGGAGATGGTGTTGATTCCCCACGAGCCGCTGCAGGTGTTGGCGATGGAGAACCCGGGGTTGCCAAAGTTAGGATGTTTGTATGTGCCGCAAGAGTAGAAGAGTAGAAGGAACAAAGAGTGAATTCAAAAGAGAACAATAATATCAAAAACTATAAGATAACCTAAAAAGGAAGTTGCGTCATGACCGAATCGGGACCGATCGATGACTCAGCAACATGGACGGATACCACGTGACTGTTCTCCAATCAGCGCTCACGTAATGGCGGATCGTTCAGCAAGCGCAGGAATTGCCGTGAGCTCCCCCTTCCCTTCTCTCCAGAGACCCGATTGATCCTCTCCACGCCATTGTCCCAATCCGCCATCATGATATCTCGAGCGGCGGCTCCCTCCACCTCCACCCTCGCCTCCCTCTCGAGCCGCTCCCTCCGCGCCCAGGGGGCGGCCGCCCGCTCGTTCGCGACCGTGCAGGAGGCTCCTCCCGTCAAGCACTATGGCGGGCTCCGGGACCAGGACCGCATCTTCACCAACCTTTACGGTCACCACACCCCCGATCTGAAGTCGTCTATGAAGTATGGTGGTGATTGGCACCGGACGAAGGATATCGTGCTGAAGGGCGACGATTGGGTGCGTTTTTGTCTTGCTTGGCTCGGAGGTCGGGTGCGCTCGGCGACGTGGTATGGGTTGTGCTAACATTGTGTGTTTCTTGAAAACAGCTCATTTCTGAGATCAAGGCCTCTGGCCTGCGTGGCCGTGGTGGTGCTGGTTTCCCCTCTGGACTGAAATACGTAAGTGGGATGGAGTGAACTTGGACCCAATTGGGGTCTGGTGATATCGGGCATATGATGGCCCTTGTGTGGACGTGTTTCTAACCGGATGATTCCTTTTGCTATGATTTAGTCGTTCATGAACACCAAGGACTGGGACAAGGACCCCCGCCCCCGCTACCTGGTCGTCAACGCCGACGAGGGCGAGCCTGGTACCTGCAAGGACCGCGAGATTATGCGCAAGGACCCCCACAAGCTGATCGAGGGTTGCTTGGTTGTTGGCCGCGCCATGAACGCCAATGCCGCCTACATCTACATCCGTGGCGAGTTCTACGAGGAGGCTACCGTTCTGCAGCAGGCCATCAACGAGGCCTACGCCGCGGGCTACATCGGCAAGAACGCGTGCGGCACCGGCTACGATTTCGACGTCTACATCCACCGCGGAATGGGTGCCTACATTTGCGGTGAGGAGACCTCCCTCATCGAGTCCATTGAGGGCAAGGCCGGCAAGCCCCGCCTGAAGCCTCCATTCCCCGCTGCTGTCGGTCTGTTCGGTTGCCCCAGTACCGTCACCAACGTCGAGACCGTCGCCGTGGTCCCCACCATCGTCCGCCGCGGTGCCAGCTGGTTCTCGTCCTTCGGCCGTGAGCGTAACGCCGGTACCAAGCTGTTCTGTATCTCTGGTCACGTCAACAACCCCGCCACCGTTGAGGAGGAGATGTCTATCTCCCTGCGCGACCTGATTGAGAAGCACTGTGGTGGTGTCCGTGGTGGCTGGGACAACCTGTTGGCTGTCATCCCCGGTGGTTCCTCGACCCCCGTGATCCCCAAGTCCGTCGCCGATAACCAGCTGATGGACTTCGACGCCCTGAAGGACTCGCAGTCCGGTCTGGGTACCGCGGCCGTCATTGTCATGGACAAGTCCACCGATATCGTCCGCGCCATCTCCCGCCTGTCCACCTTCTACAAGCACGAGTCCTGCGGTCAGTGCACCCCCTGCCGTGAGGGTAGCAAGTGGACCATGCAGATGATGCAGCGCATGGAGACCGGTAACGCTCGCGAGCGTGAGATCGACATGCTCCAGGAGCTCACCAAGCAGGTCGAGGGCCACACCATCTGTGCTCTGGGTGAGGCCTTTGCCTGGCCCATTCAGGGTCTGATCCGCCACTTCCGTCCCGAGCTGGAGGCTCGCATCCGCCAGTACGAGAAGGAGATTGGCGGTGCCCCCTTCGCTGGTGGCTGGAAGCCTTCTGCCCGTGCCGAGGGCAAGCTGATCTCCCCTGGCATGTAAACCGATGAAAAAAGCACCATTCTCCTCCACCTCTGCCTCTTTCACATCCTCAACTCATCTTGTCTCTAAAAAACGATGCAGGAACGGATCCGGTATTCTTTTCTAAAGGTCTAGATCTCTTTTTTTGACCTCCCGCTTCCTTGCTGGCTGGTAATCATTCTCATCTTCGAGGACCCGGCTGGTGATGGTTGCTTGGAGAGGTTGTCTCTACTATTTTCCTATATCTCCTTCCTGTTCGATCCCCTTTCTGTCGCGTCTAGGTCTCTTTCCTTCCATGTACAGTCGGTAGCAAATTGATGCATTTTATGTCTTCTCTATTTCTTGCGGAGTAGGATAGTGAAGAGTTCCCTTCAAAGATGGATGCTAGTCTTAGTTATGCAAGTCAACAATACCTGGTTTAACCCATAGTAGCATCTCATCGGAAAACAGCAAATCAATCAACTGCAAATCCAGAGCTCCGAGTCACCGTGGTGCCGAGCAATCTGGGATAAAAAAGCCACCTAACAAGAGCTCTCACTTATCGCTCTCATTAACCTCAACATTCTTGTCCTCCCCAGGCTCATCATTTTTCACAGCAACCTGAGCCTCAGCATCTGCCTGTGCGGCTCGCTCGGCCTTCTTCCGCTCAATCGCATCCAACCGAGTCTGTCTCCAGCGCATGCCATACACCCACTCAACCCAAAGCAAGCCCAGAGCAACAGCCTGACACGCACCCAGGAAAAAGAAAGTCCAACCCCATCCCATGCCTGTCAGCATTTGATCAATCACCGCCGCACCAATAGCCCCCAACCAGCAGCGCACGAGATTGCATGCCGCAGCTGCAGTAGCAGCGCGGTCCGGGAACAGATCAACCAGGAGGGTGTTGAGTGTATTCAGTGAGGCGATGAAGCAGAGTCCGATGATGAATTGTAGGACGAGGGGGACTGCTAGGCTTGTGTGCTGTTGGAGGGCCCATCCGTATGGGATGTACGCTGCACAGCCGAGGGCCATAAGCGGGAAGACGCATTGTAGGCGAGCTTGCTCGATGGGATAATTGCGGAGGTCATCTCCTTTCTTGCGGTCGACGGGGAAGTTGAGCTTGCGGGCAATGCGTTTGTAGTTGTAGTCGACGAATTTGCCATTTGCAATGGCACCGATGCAGGCGCTGACGCCGAGGGGACTGTATAAACTTCAAGTTAGTCCTGGATATGATTGTGATTTATCCAGATGGAAGTATACTGACAGGAAACACAGGCCAACCTGGAGCTCGTTGAAGCCGTAAAGCCGGGGGAACAGATTTGGCGTGCTAGTTAGCAGGGCGATATTGCCGAACATGACAAGTCCAACATAAAAGATGATTATCAACGCGTCTTTTTCAAGCAAGATGACAAAGGAAGCGAGCGGATTCGGAAACCTGAGCTTCGACGAGCGTGGCCGCTGCTCAGATTGCTCTTCATTCGCGCCATCTGCTTCCGCCCGCCTACATCGTCGAGTAGACAGATACTGAACCAACGACATCCGCCACACCTCCTTTGGCGGCAGCCTGCCATCTCCGACGATGGCCCGCGCGGTCTCCGGCATAGCAATGATGTAGACAAGTAGATATCCACCGCTGACGATGACGAGGAACCAGAAGACACTGCGCCAGCCGAGGAATCTAGATAGCAGGCCACCGATGACAGGACCCAGTGCCGGCGCAACCATCACTCCTGCAGACATGGGCCCGATGTACTTTCCACGCTCGGCGGGAGTCGCAATATCAGCGATAACACCGTATCCAAAGGCGACGGTACCGCTACTGCCGGCACTCTGAATGCAACGGAGCACCAGTAATGCCGCGAAGCTATTCTGTAGCGCGAGGCCGATGTTGGCAGCTGTGTAGATGGCGAAGGCGAGGATGTATGCCGGACGACGACCCCCATTGTCTGCAAAGGTCCCCATAAAGCTAGGCGCAAGACCTTGGAGGATCATGTATGTGGTGATTGTCAGATTGACCAGTGCAGTGGTGAGGTGATAGTTCTTGACGAGCGTTGGCATGACCGGGTAGTAGATTTGACCAGACAGAGGAGAGAAGAACGAAGCCAGCGAAACCATCACGACGATGGACAACTTCTGGTATTTGCCAAAAGCCGAGTGAGCTGGACGATTGTCTGGTCCTGCTTCAGCCATCTCTCGCTGAGCTCCGATGTCCGTTTGGTCCCCGTCAGCGGCGGCACCACGAATTTTCTGGCTGGTGTTGTTGTTGTTTTTGTTGTTGTTGGAACGACCGGGCATGGTTTCGAGTTCGATAGGTCTGCGATATGTATAAGCACTGCGGCTCGGACCTGAAGGTATGAGGTTGGGATCGAGGCCTGAAAATCGTGGATGGAGAGGCACATTCCAGCGCAGCCGGGTCGCCGAGTCCATCTTGACCACGATTGTCCTCGAGTCTGGAAGGGGTCAAACGCAGAATACACCGGTGAAAACAGATGGGTAGTGAGATATAACAGCTCTTCAGTGCAAGGGAAAGTTTGACGATGTGAATAAACTAGAAAGAAGCTTGGGGATGAAATGACTTGCCTCATTTTGAGATGGGACCGCAGGATGTCGCCGACTAAGCGATCTACGCCCCTCTTGCCGAACTCTGAGGGTTTTGGATGAGAAGAAAAGAATCAAAGGCGTGGATTGCACCTTCCTGACGCCGGTAAATGGGCCTGCAGGCTAGTACAGATGTAGGAGACGGCTGTGTACCCAATCATGCATCAGCTGTTGGTGACATGTGAGAACTGATCGTAACACAGAATAGCTGTGGTATATAAGGTCAGTAGAATCTCCTTGGAATCCGGGCATGAATAGACTTACCTTGAATCTTGAAAGACTTGGGTGGTAAATTGCTCAGTACCGCGTGCTTACCGACTGATAGGTCGTGTTGTTGCCTTTCCTCCCTGCGGGCTCTGTTTTGTGTTAGGACTAGCCACGGCTCGTTGTTTTGGAACTCACCAGGGCCCTGGCGCGACGGAGGATTGTTTTTCGTGATCATAAACTGAAGGAAACGGGGGTCTCTTGCGAATATGAGTAGGGAAGGAGGGAAGGTAGTCGGAGGAAAGAGTGCTTCATGGTGATTGCCTCATACAACATTTATACTCTCCAGCCAATGAGGGGGATGCCGGTTCCGGCACCTGAACCGGGATGGCTTACTCCGTACACTTGGTATACACGAGTGATGTGATGATGATTCGATTCTACGGTCACGATGGGTCTACATGGATATTGTCAGGTTTCTACGGCAGAACAGCTATACCACTAAGCAGTGATCATTTGATTGATAAAGTACAATACAGTCATGACGGGTTCAGATCACACAAAGGAGAAGGTAGAGTAGTAAGAACAGACATGGGGAAAAAAAGGGGAAATTAACGCTGAACCGAAGGAAGCCATGGGAGCATACAATCAAACATGTAGATGGCCATGTATCTTTAAGAGAATTTTTCAGCCTCGGTGCTACAACACCAAACGGCTCCCAGGATCACCAAGGGGATCTTCTTTTTTTCTTATTGACCACCCGCCATGATAATTCCGTAATAGCGACGACTCATCTCCGCCGTCTGCAAGACGCGAGCGTCGCCGTTCAGAGGAAGACCGAGGATGGCAGAGGACTCGACGGACTGGAAAACACAGTTAGCAACGGCATGGGCAAGGGAGAGATTGATAGCGGGAACACAAACCTGAACATCCTCGTGGGTAATCCATCCAGCAACGGCGCGGCTCATCTCCTTGAAAGCCACACTCTCCTCCAGGGAACCCTGCGCATTGCGGGTACGCTCGCCCATGTCGACAAGGGCATTCACCAGGCGGCTAAGGCGGGTCGGGTCACGCCGGCCACGGGGCGCAGTAGCCAAGCGTAGGAAATCTTCGTAGATGCCACCGCCAGAGGCCCAGCCGCGCATCTTGCGCTCGGGGCCATCACCAAAGCCAGAGACCAGTCGCTCGAGGGTGTTGTAGTCACGCGAGATGACGGCGGTAGGGCCGACGACGCTGCAGAAGGTGGCGTGGGCGTCGTTCCAGTGCTTGCCACGAATGAGACAGTCAACTTCGCTAGTGGCGTCACCGCGATCGCGGGCGTGCAGAGCCTTAGCAACCCAGATCCAGGCTTCGGGGAGTTGAAGATCGGTGGTAAGGTTCACCCAGGCAGGGTCGGCAGTCGATCCATCTTCCGCAGTGGGGTTGGGGAGAGTGGCACCGAAGCGGGCAAGGAGATCCTGAACGGCACGCTTGCGATCTTCCGCCTGGGAGAGGTGAAGAAGGACAAACAGTGCCGGAGCAAGCTCTCCGCCAGCGACGATCTCGGAAGCGTAGTCCCAAACCAGGTGGTCAACCTGGGTCTGGTCGATCTTAACAGCTTCGTTCTGGCCGATAACAGCTGCAAGAACATGATGAAGCTGGAAAGAAAGGCGGTTGGTGAGACGATCACCCGACACCGACTCTGGCAACAGAGCCGCAGGCAGCTGGACAGGTGGAATGTTGGCACGACCACTAGCCGCAGAGTATGCCTTCAGAAGCACCCATAGAGGAGACTCGCGACCCAGAGTATCCGAACCAGGTTGCAGAGTTGCTCGAGTGGTAGCGTGGTGCGAAGGATGGGGGAAAGCAGGCTCAAGCCCAGTAGCGAGGTCATCAAGGAACTTGGAAACAGCAGCCTCGATCGGCTCATCCTCATTAGTTCCATACCAGAGACGAAGACCGAACGCCTGGAACCAATCAAGCTCGAAGCGCTCGGTGAAGGAGAAAGTAGAGGCCCGATCCTCAAGCGCACCTCCCGACTTGCCTTCACTCCGAAGACCATTACCAGCCACAAGCTCGTAGAGAGCACGAACAGGTTCGGTCATCTCCGACAGAACATTATTCTGGCGCCAGACGTCGATCTGACTCGCAATGTCGGATTGCGAGGTAGCATCGCGACCAATCTGTGCAACCACGGTGGCCAAGTGCAAATTCTGGCTGTCAACCAATGTCTTGCAGGCCTCATCGACACGGTGAGAACAAAGCAGATGAACTGCTCGCTCCTCCGGGGAACGAATTGAGTCGAGGACATGAGCGTGTCGTCCACGGATAACAGATTCCCAGAGGCGGGTCAACCGGTCCTTCTTAATTCGATGGGCAAACTTCGACCGCAATTGTGGTGGCACACCGGCAGAAATGTCATCCTCAATATCGTCGTTGAACAGAATGTTGGCCAGCTGCCACGCCAGTCGCTCCTCGTCTTGAGCTGGGGAAAGGGCGAATTGACGGAGGTCAGCCTGGGCCAGCCGGACCCGGGGAGTCCCGTCAAGACGCTGGATGGTGGACTGCTGCCTTTGCACCTCAAGCAAATCATTGGACTACGTAATGAAGGGTCAGCTTAGGCTCCATCGTCGGAGGGTTATGTTAACACATACAGTGCGGGGCTGGCTGTACTGCAACACAGCAACATCGCGACCTTCACTGAAAACAGAAAAACGCTCCTTCCAGCGCTGGTTGCTCTCAGACAAAGGTCCGGTAATGTCATTTCTGGCGCAAACGATGGAATCCATAGGACCCCAGCGAGGCTTGAACGATTCGTGGAAAGCAGCATCGGTCTTGTCCATTTGCGTCGAATCTCCGGCGAAGGTCTTGGGTTGCTTGTTGTAGGGCCACTGTACAAGAGAAGACAAAAGTTTTAGCAAAGTGTTTCTCAAATTTGGTTAACTATCTGCGGGGGATTCAGTGCTAGATACATGATAGAGTGGGATACAGGCTAATGTGTGCAGGGAATGCGACAATAATCACAAATGCAAAACCTTCAGATGAAGAGATAGATGGGGGGTGCAAAAATAACAGAAAAATCAAGTGTAAAGCAAGGAAGGAGCTCGAACCTCAAAGCCCTTGGGCTGCGGCTTGGATGCCTTCTGCGTAGCGGGCACATTCTGCTTCCGCGGCGATTGCTGGAAGAGAGAATTCATCATGTCGATACTGTTCGTGAAGCCTTTCTTCGGGGAAACAGTTGTCTTCTCGGCCGGCGATCCGTCGTTCAGTAGGAGTCGGTCGGTAAACGCATTGGCCTGAATCTCGCGAAGCGCATCACGATTCTGCTTGCGGGGGCTGATGGTTCGCTGAAGCTGCTCAGCCCAGTCGCCACTCAGGTCGAGACGTGGCTTGCCAGGGGTGCCAAAAGGCTTCGAAATGGGGTGGGTTGTGTCCAGGTCACTGTCAGTGCTCTGGGCGTCATCCTGCTCCACGGTGCGATGAAGATTGGGAAAGGAACCCGCCATGTCCATTGCCTGATCCTCATCAGATCCAACTATCGAGTCGCCAGATCGCTGGCTCTCGGTGACGAAGTCATCTTCATGCTCAGTAGTTGAACCCGCGGAGCCTTCCTCTAAAAAAGACTCGGTGTCGCCTTCAGATCCCATCTCCTCATCTTCTGCCTGCATGGCCTGGCTGCCGAAGGAGCCCGGGACGATTTTACGCTTCTTGAAATCGAAAGTGTCATCGTCGACACCGGCCATGGAGCCAACAAACGACTCGTCGATGGAAA
Organism: Penicillium goetzii; assembly: GCA_037043885.1. Lineage (NCBI taxonomy): Eukaryota > Fungi > Ascomycota > Eurotiomycetes > Eurotiales > Aspergillaceae > Penicillium > Penicillium goetzii. Next base: position 26,691 of record JAWLST010000100.1, read on the forward strand.
AAGTCGCAGATTGCTCAAAGCTCGCGGGGTGTTCGTCGTGAGCCTTAGGAGTGCGATTGTCATCAGGGCCTGCACCCAAGGTGCTTTGCTCAAGACTCTCACCTTCGTCCTCATCATAGTCAAGGCCATAAGTGGTGAAGTGGGGGACCTTGAAAACCCAGGTGCCAGTGTCGGTTTCGTAGTCGATAAACTCGGTATCGGTCACCTTGCGCAGACGGTCGACGTGCTTGTCGAAGAGGGGACCGCTGGTAATGGGCAGCGGGTTCTTGCGGTCGCGGCCACGGGGCCAGGAGTTCTCGATGCGGAGGGTAGAGGGAACGTTGAGGCCCTTGCCCATAGGGGGCTTCAGGCTTTCCTCGGGGTAGACGGTAATCTTGCGAACGCCAATGTCGACAATACCGCCAAAGAGATTGTCAAGGTCGACAACAGTGAGATCAACGGCACCGTTGAAAGTAACTTCACCACAGTTCTGACGGCCGACAGTGAAATCAACAACCTTCTTCAGTTGGTCACGGGACATTTTGGAAAGCTCGGCATGGGAGGGCGACATCCAGTAGTCGCCAGGCTTGGGGTCGCCGCCGGGGATGAAGGAAAGGCGCTTGATGGAGGAGCCATCAGGGACGGGCTCGGCGTTTTCGGGAACAACAGCAAGATCACGGCGGACGGATTCCATCTCGGGACGCTCACGTTCTCCATCGATGCCATCGAGGGTGCCACTTTTGCGGGTAGAGCGGAGGAAGCCGAGCTCCTCGGCAGTGGGCTCAGGGCTGGTGGATTCCACACGAACGACCTCACCACCGGAAGGAGTGGAGTCAAAGCTGACCTTCTTCTTAAGCTTGTCAGCCGACTGCAAGTCATCGCCGTTAGCGATGGGGGCTGGCGAGGTGCTAGCTGGGCGCGAGAACAGATCGTTTCTCAGGGAGCGGTCAATGGTAAGACGCTTGAGACTACCAGCGTTGCTGCGAGCGCTGGTGGGCAGAAGAGCACCGGGGGAGTGAACACTGTCCTCATCCGGAATGAAAGACTTGCGCAAGTTGCTGGTAGAATAACTCTTGCTGAAGCTACGACCCAGGCTGCCGCTGATGCTGCCGCGGAGACTACCGCCACCGCCACCGCCCAAAAGACTGCTGCTCAAGCCAGAGCCCGGAGTGCTGGTGGTGCTAGAGGGCGAGCCGTAGGACGAGTACGAGAACCCATAGCCCTGACGTTTGGGCGGGGTGATGAGCCGGTTAGCAGCATTGGGTGTGATTTTGTAGACAGGGAGCGGGGTTCGCTGCTTTTGCTTGATGCTGGAGGAGAGTGGCGTAGCCAGAGGGCCTGGGGAGGACACAATCGGGCTCGGGAGACCGGAGAAGATGGACTGACTGCCGTAGGGATTAGCATCAAGGAATGAGGCCTGGAAGCTGCCGGGGACAGGCTGTTGCGGTTGTTGTTGCGCCGGCTGCGAGCCACCGAAGATGCTGTTTCCGGCAGGCTGTTGTTGCTGGCTTTGGTTACCACCGAAGAGCGAGGTCCCGCCAGTTTGATTGGCGGCAGGCTGAGTATTGAATAAGCCGCCAGTGGAAGTCGTGGACGTCCCGAACATGCTAGGCTTGGCCTGTTGAGTCTGCCCGCCACCGAACAAGTTACCGGTACCCGACTGAGCCTGGGTGTTGCCAAAGCTGCTGCCAAATGCGCCGCCAGTATTAGTAGTCGTACCACCACCGAACATCGAAGTAGCGGGCTTCTGCTGGTTCTGAGCGCCCCCAAAGAGGCTGGTCCCAGCAGCAGGTTGCTGAGCCTGGCCACCACCGAACATCGAGGATGGGGCCTGCGCTTGTTGAGTCTGGCCACCGCCGAAGAGCGAAGTTCCAGTGTTTGTCTGGCCAGCAGCGTTGTTAAACAAGCCGGTGCCGGTTTGTTGCTGCTGGTTGGTCGCTCCGAAACCACCACCGCCGCCACCAAACAGGCTGGTAGCAGGCTTCTGGGCCTGGGCCTGATTGTTACCGAAGCCAAAAGCAGGCGCAGCAGCTTGTTGCTGTTGACCTCCACCAAACGGCGATGCGGTGGCAGTGGTGCTGCCGAAGGGGTTGGCGGCAGTGGTAGTCTGAGTGGTACCAAATCCTCCCCCAAATCCAGTGCCAGTCGCACCGGCGCCGAAAGCCGGCTTATTCTGCTGCTGAGTGTTGCCGAAGAGCGGGGTGCTGGTATTGGTACCAAATCCAGTGCCAGTTGTAGTCGTGTTGGCACCAAATCCACCGGTGGTGTTAGTTGTGGTACCGCCACCACCGAACAGGGACCCTGTCTGCCCGGGGGTTTGAGTTGAGCCACCGAACATCGAGGTCGCAGGCTTGGCGCCACCGAAGAGAGGGTTTGTCGCGGTATTGTTGCTGCCGAAAGCACTAGTAGTTTGGGTGGTACCGAAGCCAGTTGGCGCCGAAGTAGCAGCAGCACCACCAAACGGAGTAGTGCTAGCACCGAAGCCCGTAGTAGCCTGTTGGCCTCCGAACCCAGTAGAGGAACCGAAAGCGGGAGCACCAAAGCCACCAGGCTGTCCACTGGCGTTACCGAATCGACGTCCTTGTTGGTAATCGGCAAATCTTAGTTCTTCGAAAGAGAACTTGCTGTAAGGTTGCATAAAACTGATGCTCTGGTAGTGGTTGGTCGCGGTTGAGTTGGTGTCCTTCTCAGTGAATGGGTTGAACGGAGTACCGCCGGTGCCTTCGCAAGTCTGCGCACCTTGGAAGGCAGTGCCTGTTCCACCAAAGCCAGTGTTGGCTGCACCTGCTCCAAACCCAGTGGTACCAGACGTGCCAAAGCCGGTGCTGCCTGTGTTCGAGGTACCGAAACCAGTGCCAGTCTTGTTGCCGAACAAGCCAGTATTAGTGTTGGCGCTGCTACCAAATCCAGTAGTGCCAGTAGAGGTGGATCCAAACCCAGTACCACTGCCGAACCCAGAGGTCGCGCCGGTGTTTGGGGTGTTGCTGCCAAAGAGACTCTGGCCAGTATTGGTGTTGGTTCCGAATCCAGAAGTGCGATTTTGAGTTCCGGAACCGAAGAGAGATGTGTTCTGATTCTGAGTATTGGCACCGAATCCTGTGGACGAAAATAGTGAAGTCAGTAAAAGATTCAAATCATCAATCCAAGCAAAAGCAATCAACAAGTAGCAGCTCAATGGATTGCTGGGATCCATGGGTGCAAAGTTCTCAAGCTTCCGGGAGGTCCATCAGGGGTCACATTGCTCGGGACAGCTAAAGTTGAGTGCGCGCACAACAACAAAGCAGCTGATTCCACAAAGGGCTTTATTATGGTGACTGAAGCAAACACAGGCGACGCGGGGAACCCTGGCCACCTCACAGGCAAGAGCGAAAAGCGAAAAGCCAAGGAAATAGCCGCAAAGCTCAGTCGTCTTTGAGCACGTACCTGTGTTAGTGCCGGTGCCAAAGCCACTGGGCTGGTTGCCAAAGGCGCTCCCACCAGCGGGAGTTCCACCAAGCGACGAGGCAAAGCCTAGATGACGAAGTGGGATCGCGTGTCAGAGAACTGATTTTCAAGGCCATCCTTGCATCCCCTTCTCAGGTTGTAGTGTCGCTGAGCGCCGAGAGAGTCCGCGGGAGATTCCGTGGGCACGAGCAAAGTGGTCCAGTATGGCAGAGGTCGTTGACTTTGCGCGTGTCATCGCGGTCGCGGGTTGTCCGACGCCAGGAGCACCCTCCCAGGAGAGTTGAGGGTTTTTGCCAACCCGGAGCCCAGAAAAACAAAGCAGGGAGATGAGGGGAAGAGCTGAGCTTGGGAGATCCCAGCACCCATGCACACAAACCATGAAGCAGAAACAGATGAAAAAAAAAAAAACAGTGCGCAAGAGAGAGCGACCTACCTGTGCTAGTGTTGGTGGCACCAAATCCAGAGCCCGTACCGAAGCCAGAGCTCTGGTTGGTCTGCCCAAATCCAGTTCCTCCTCCTCCGAAGCCGAAAGACATAGTGTCGGTGGGAGTCGAAGATTTATGCTTGCATAGAGAGGAGATGACCACAGATGTTGGAAAAGTGAAGGATGAAATAGATGTCGCAGCGAAGGCGAATGGGTGGTGGCGCGTGAAGGAAGAAGATGAGGAAGAAGAAGAGAGGGAGGCGGACGCGCCAGAAAAGTAAAGTCAAGGTTGGTCCAAGTTTGCCAGCTCAGGCAAGCACGCTTACCTCAGCACCGGCTATCTGTGGTCCGTCACGTGAGTCACGGCTGCCTGAACAAAGCATCGAGGCTGTCAGCCAATGAAATTCTTTCTTTGTCCCGTTCTTTACCCGGTTTAGTCTAGCCAGCCGACGCACGGACTACAATGGAGGACAACAATGCCAGCGGACGCATGCAGGAATCTGCCAGATCGTGCAGCTCGTTCACACCTGATGGATGACACATTTGCATTGTTGCCGCGCTATTCCGTCCCAGAGCAAAGAGAGGATTCGTTCGTTTACTGAATGCTCGATTTTATCCACAACTGCATTCATACAGGTACTGGTCCTTTGTTTACATTTTGGGGCATATACTACGTAAAACCTACAAAGCAAGTCTCATGTCGTGTATATCTGAGTGACCAAGAATACGGACAATTTACTGCGCAGTACGACAGATATGTGGGAGATGACCATAACAATCCAGATGCATAATAATATTCACACCACAACTGGATAGACAGACCAGGGAATCTCAAATACAGGCAGAAAAAAAAAAGGAAAATATATCAATCTCGCATACCCAGATCGCGAGCAGCCCAAGACGCGATGAGGGAAGGGAAAAAAATACCAATCAGCACACCCAAGAAGAATTTTCAAAAAAGGGGAAACTCTTCTGAAGCATCATTATCATCAATTCATGGATCCAGGTTTTTACTTGGCGCGAGCAGCGTGGACAGTGGCAATGATCTTGTCCACAACACCAGGCTCAGACAACTGTAAGAAAGAATTAGCTTCTTCGTCATTCATATCAAAGGTAGAAGAAGGAAGGGTCTCTTACGGTGGAAGTGTCACCCAGGCTGTCCTCCTCACCGCTGAGAATCTTGCGCAGAATACGGCGCATGATCTTGCCACTGCGGGTCTTGGGCAGATCGTCGATCACAAACACAGCCTTGGGGGCAGCGAAGGGACCAATGGACTTGCGGACCTGCATAACCAGATCCTTGCGCACCTGGTCGGTGGTCTCATTGCCATCCTTCAGAGCAACGAAGGCGTTGACAGCCTGGCCAGTCAGCTCATCGGCGATACCAACGACAGCAGCTTCGGCAACCATAGCTAGGAGAGAGTCAGTATCGAGAGGCCTTTTTTGGGATTTATTCAATGATATCTCAGAAATGCACTTACGGTGCTCGATAAGGGCAGCCTCGATCTCAGCGGTGGACAGACGGTGACCAGAGACGTTGACAACGTCGTCAACACGGCCGCGGATCCAGTAATAACCGTCGTGATCGCGACCAGCGCCATCTCCGGTGAACTAGATGGATATCAGTCAGTTGATGAAGTTATTAAAGGTCAAGAGATTGGCGCCTTACGTAGTATCCCTTGTACACATTCAGGTAGGTATCCATATAACGCTTGTGCGCACCCCAAACGGTGCGGGCCATGCTGGGCCAGGGCTGCTTGAAGGCAAGGACACCCTCGACGTCGTTACCAGTAATCTCCTCGCCAGAGACGGGGTCAATAATCGCGGGCTCAATGCCGAAGAAGGGAAGAGAGGCACTGCCGGGCTTGGTGGGGGTGATACCACCCAGAGGGGTGATCACGTTAGAACCAGTCTCAGTTTGCCAGTAAGTCTGGTAATTTCAACATTAGCCCAAGAGTCCTTTTCGAGGATGTATGGGAGTTTGAGATCAAGACTTACATCGCAAATGTGAGCTTCCTCCTTGCCAACAGACTCAAAGTACCACTTCCACACCTCAGCGGCAATGGGCTCACCAACCGAGCCCAAAATACGCAGAGACTTCATCTTATGGTGGATGTGCTCATCACCGGCGCGCTTCAACAGACGCAGGGCAGTAGGGGCAACATAGAATTGGGTAACATCGTACTTGTCGATGACATCCCAGTAACGGGAGAAGTTGGGGTAAGCGGGAGTACTCTCAAACACAACAGTAGCACAGCCAAGGAGCAGAGGCGCGTAGACAACGTAGGTGTGACCGGTAATCCAGCCGACATCACCACCACAGAAGTAACGGTCGTCCTCGTGGATATCAAACACGTATTTACCGGTCATGGCCGCACCGAGCAGGTAACCAGCGGTTGTGTGCATAACACCCTTGGGCTTGCCGGTAGAACCAGAAGTGTAGAGAAGGAAGAGAGGGTCCTCGGAGTTCACCGGCTCGGGAGCCAGGTAGTTAGGGTACTTCTCGACCTCCTCGTGCCACCACAAGTCACGACCGGCGGTCCAGGGGACCTCGGCGCCGGTGCGCTTGTAAACCAAACAGGTAGTGACATCCGGGCACTGCTTCAGAGCCTCGTCGACGATGCGCTTGGTACCAATAACCTTGCCGCCACGCTTGCCCTCGTCGGTGGTGATGACGACCTTGGACTGGGCGTCGATCACACGATCGCGGAGGGAGTCGGAGGAGAAACCAGCAAAGACGACGGAGTGCACGGCACCAATACGGGAGCAGGCCAGGAAGGCAATCACGGCCTCGGGAATCATAGGCAGGTAGATGCCGACGGTGTCACCCTTCTTGACGCCGCGCTGCTTGAGCACCCAGGCGACGCGGGAGACCTCGCGCAGCAGCTCGCCGTACGTGATGGTGCGGCCCTCATTGGGCTCGTCAGCCTCGTAGATAATTGCGACCTTATCGGGGTTCTTCAAAGCGTGGCGGTCAACGCAGTTGTAGGAGGCGTTCAGCTGGCCCTCGACGAACCAGGCGTTGTCGCCGTTCTCGAAGGAACCGAAGTGAGTCGTCTGGAAGTCGCGGTCGAAGGTGAGGAGCTCGCGAGCCATACGGGCCCAGAAAGTGTCGGGGCTCTTGATGGACTCATCGTAGAGCTTCTTGTACTCGTCGAGGTCCTTCAGGTGGGTTCCGGTCGGGTGCTTGTCGTGGAACGCCTTGGGGACGTGGAAGGTGTCGACCTCGTGGGCCTCAAGCACCTATGAGGGGATGAGGGTTAGCTAGGAATGATCCTCGGCCCGCAAAGCCCACAAGCATTGCAACAGCCCCTCTCGCGAGGCGATCGCAGGCGCAAAGTCTCCTGAGGTTACGAGATGCACACTTACCACCGAGGGCTTGGGAGCGGCCGACATGACTATAAGTTCCTGGACGCGAAGAACTCAAAGATGGAGAAAGGGGGAAAAATAAAGTGGAGCGTAAACACCTCTCTGTAGGGGAGAACAGGTAGCCCAGTTAGCGGTCAAATTGCGGGCGAGGGGCGGGATCAATAAGCTCCCACTATGAGGAGGGGGAGAGGTGGGATGAAAGTGGGGAGGAGTGAAGATCACACTTACTCGCGAGAATCCCAGAGGGGTGAAGCAGGAAGAGAGGCGAGAGTAAGATGAAGAGGAGAGGAGGGGAGAGGAGGAGAGAAAGAGTCGAAGGGCAAGACCAGTCCGAGGGGAACGGGGGGCAGGGCGAGCTGGGAATTAAATAATTGTTATTACCAATGGATCCGGAGGCCGTTCGGCATGGAGGAGACTCGTTCCCGGACCTGAGGGACTTTGAGTCTTTGACGGGGAGGACCCAGTTATTTAGGCTACGCTACTCGGGCTAAGGAGAAAGAGTAGCAGTAGTAGCCTCTAGTAGGGAGTGCTAGTGCAGGGGCTACGCGTAGTGACCAACTACTCCGTAATCGTGATTATTACTCCTGCTATACTCCGTACAATTTCTTCCATTATTGATACTTGGCCAAGGAATTACAGAAGTATACCTTACCAAGTAACCCTAGTATATAGTATAGCTATCGTATGGTTGTACATGGTTCTATAGCTATATAGCCATTAGCCAACATTATATTGATCATTGATATCTGGGATATTGTCAATTCCTATCTTCTAGAACCCTCTCATCAAACATTAGCGGGTGGAGGGGTCTGCAATCTTGAGTCTTACGAGGGGCTCAGAAAGAGAGCTGCACTAAGCCGGCTAAAATAATGTACTGTACACCCACCGCACTGCCCGATGCGGCGTGGGCCGTGCTTTTTTTTACTGCACCATGTCGCATGTTTGCGGCCTACCGGTTCCCTCCCTACAGACAGGGGACAGCGCATAATTATTTCCTGTCTGTTATTGGTTCCATTGAGAGGTTGAGTCTAATGCTGTGTCACTCTACTTCGTATAACTATAGTGAAAAGAGAGCAGACAAAAACAAGCTCAACTATACCGCAATAATACCCAGAATACAGTGAATACACCAGAATAATACGCGGGGAGGGGGGCAATTTCGGCCATGCGGGGGGTTGACGGTCCCTCTTCCGTTCCTCCGGGGAAAGCTGACCGTTCCATCGTTCCATCCACTGGACCTTCTTCTTCCTTCCAACTATCTGACTACTGCATCTTCCGTTGGAACCATTCGTCCGATGCGGACCCGGCCCCTACATAGTAGTCTTCGCCTTGGCGTTTCGGGCGGACTGGGGGAGGAGGAGGAGGACGATGATAACAAAAGGACCTTAACCTAGGTTATTCCTCTCGTCTAGCGAGTTATCAGCTTCTTGCTCTCCCCGGTTTCCGCCACCCTCGATGTCATCGACCCGAACATCTACATAACCGGTTGGAAACCCCCAAGATCAAACCCAAAGAACTTGCTAACCGCGAACCGCGAACTGATCATCCCCAGCCGCAGGCTCTGGACATCAGCTGGCCCCAGCGTCGTCCAGGCCCATCAGGCTGGATCGCCGTGCACGGAATGTCCATCCCAGGACTGCCTCAGCTTTGACTCAGCAGTCCAGCCGCCTCGAGGGTGCTGATTGGCAACCCTGTTGCATCAGCGTCGGCTAGTCTGTAGCGCGGACAGTTTGGAAGCCTCTTGCTGCGTCGCGGTCCAGGGCTTTGGAAATTGCTGCTAGTTCGATATCGATGGACATGGGTATGCATCTGCTTTTATAGTAGCTTGAGCCACTACTTGCGACATGCCGCCAAATACTTGTTCCACTGGCGTGTTAGACCTTGTCGAGAGTGGTTGAAGGTTCGGTGTTTAAGGTAAACCCCGTCTGCCCGTTACCATGCTAATTGCGTTAGCTTGCTTCGGATGTATGCGTGGTGGTGGTGGTGGTGGTGGTGGTGGTGGTGGTGGTGGTGGTGGTGGTGGTGGATGGAGGCGGTTGGATTGTGGGGGGGGGGTAGTCAATCAGTGTGGGACGGAGGGGCTATGGGTGTGCCTGGCAGGCTGGCAGGGGTTCCCTTCTCTAGCCCCTCTTTCATGCCACTTACTGACCACACTAACATTACTACGTGGCCCGGCTCCAACACTGCAGGGACTGAAACGAATGGTTGAATTGTTAAATGCTTCCTTGGTTCTCTGGGACAGCCGATCGTCGATTGTATAGCGGATAAATCTGAGCCTCTCGAGTGAACAGAGTCTACAGAGTCTACAGTCTTGGTTACCACATGGCTTCTGTGGTGAATGCTTAACCCGGCCAAGGAAGATGGAATTGATCAGCTGGAGTATGCTTACCGTTGTATGTATACAGTGGAGGCCGTGATCTGCCACTCCTCCGTGCGACCGTAGCATGCGAACCGTACCGAAGATCAGTGGGTACCGTAAACAGAACAAAAATGAAGAGGAACATCACTGTAGGATAGTGATCTCAAATGATCAAGTAGCCTATCTACCTTTTAATGAACCTACTGCCTATCAAATACTCCAATTGAACTGCAGGTAAAGGTATCTCGCAAGATACAACATCGCAGCCAGTCTTTGATTACCAGTTTGTATCAGGTACAGGACTTATCTAGTTAGCTCCACTCATCCCACTTCGAATCCCAACAAAAATTCCTCCATGCAGCCTCTTCGGACCAACTTGCCCATTGCAGATTGTTTCTGTTTTGTTTCTTGTTAACGCGGCACGCCAAGTGTATCTGACTTGGGTACAAACAAGCATCATTACAGTATTGTGATCATACATCTGCACAGTGAATGGTGGTGACGATAGGCATAAACATTATTTTTATTCTTATTGACGCTAAATAACCATAACTAGTGGGCTCACAAACATTTCTACTGTCACTTGGTCAGTGCGAAAGGTTATTTAACGAGCCCGTACATGATCCAATGAAACCTCTCGAATCTAGCCTCTCGCAAAAGTACTGTACTTTCGCAGCTTCTTGGATTTACAGAAATCTCGAACAGTCATTATTGTTCTTGCTGCTACAAACAGCGTGGAGCGATTCCCACACTCTCGATATTGAGAACCCCATATGAGCCGGTGGTTCTCAGCAGCCTCTAGCAAAAATGTGGACCACCATGGCATTCCCAGGCCGAGAAAATGCCGTGTTATCTCCAGACTCCGCCCACAGAGAATTGTTGAATTGCTATTCTATGGAACCCACGCTCTATATATACCGGATTACCCCCGTTACAGCTTTCTAGCAGCCTTCATTGGTCAATGATACACTCCAACGCTTCTTTAATGTGTTGAGGATGGGGAAGTCCCGCGTCAGTCCGGTTCAGTGTGGTTTATTGAGCCGGAAGGGCCAGATCCATCATCCATAACTGTACTTTTTGACGGTCGCGAGGGTCACGTTCCTAGTGCTGTGCTAATCCAAAATTCCAATAACAGGAATGGGCTTGAATTGAATTGTCAATGGGCTGAGTGATACAATCATCGATGATGACGAAATTCGGCGGGGTTCTCGTTCTCCGATACACGAGGCGGAGCTACAGATCCCACCATCGGTCGAAGCAATGACTGGAGGATGAAGAAATCCAGAAAAATGTATGCGAAATGAAGAACATTCAGAACTGGTCCATCATGATCAATGGTTGCAATATGGCGAAACCATCTTGCCTGCACTTACTCTCCTTCTGAAGGTGACCTCCAGATAGCAGAAAGTCAACCAGTGCCTTGTCAATCCGGAAATCAACATCGTCGAGAACGGCCAGATCTCACTCATCCTCTTAGGATTGAGGTCGAGTTCTAGATCGCGAAGGGAAAGTAATCCGCCCCCAATGATCACTTCCTTCTCCTTCGCCTTGAGATGGTCAGCTGGATGTTGAAAAGACATCAAGGCTTGACACAGACAGCCGAATGAATTGACCGAGCGATGACAACTCCTCTTTGTCAGCAACGGTTTGACCAGACTGAAATCCGAATCAGAGACAATTTTCAGAAGCAGCTCGGAGAGCCGATGGTAAGTCTGCCCGAGCAGCATGTTCTCAGAAGGCGCTCTGTATGCACTCACGGTGCAGATATGGTATACCCAGACATCGGATCCACCACCAGTGCCCGCATATAGACCATTTGCAAGAATATGTATGCGGAGCGGAAACGGGACATTTCTAATCAGTCTGATCTGATTCGGATCGCCTTATCCCGAATGATATCCAAGCAATCTTAGTGGCCCATGCTCGAGCTAGAACCATAGTTGCCTTCTACTTTGTGAGCGATCATTCTGAAGTTTTGCGTTCAGTGGACCTTTCTAGAATTAAAACTCCTTTGATAAAACCAATAGGAGGCTTACTTGAATGACCATTTCTGAGCTGGCGCGGAGTAAGCAAGTAATGAACCGCTCGACGGACCAATGAGATTATCATTCCGCCTAGATACCCCCCAGGACTTGATCTGCCGACCCCCACATTAGTGGAGATAAGAGATACAAACCCTACACCGAAAAGAGGCATTGAGATAGGAGACTTGCTTGAAGGCTTATAAAGTGAGAAAATCGCCATGTTGACCTCACTGAAGAGAACAAAGGGCATGACATGACGATGCAAGTCAACGTGAGAAGCGATGATGGGAAAGTGACCCAGAATTTCCCGGATCCACATGAAGTCTCAGCCCTTCAAGAAGAGGGGGAAGAAATTGATTTTCCTGAGGGAGGGTTGAAGGCCTGGTCTGTTGTGCTTGGAGCATGGTGTGCCATGATACCTTCCATGGGCTTATTGAATAGCCTCGGTATTCTTCATGCTTGGACTAGCACCCATCAACTGAAGGATTATTCAGAATCCAGTATTGGGTGGATCTTTGGCGCCTACGGCTTTTTCCTCTACTTTGCCGGCGCCCAAACAGGTCAGTCGTTTTGCTTTCTGTCAAGCTCACTCTGTGTCATTGACATAATAAACAGGGCCAATCTTCGATACATATGGCCCCAAATATGTGGTGATTCCAGGATCATTCGGAATGGTCGTATCTTTAATATGCTTTAGTTTCAGTGAAGGTATGTCGTGGTCACAACCGCCAGGCTCTGCAGTGGCTAAGAACTCCCAGAATATTACCAGATCTTCCTTTCCTTTGGTGTGTTAGGTGGGCTCTCTGCTTGCACACTTTTTAATCCAGCCGTCACGGCGGTCGGCCACTGGTTCAACGTGCGTCGAGGCTACGCGACCGGCATCGCCTGCACAGCTGGTGGGATCGGAGGTGTGATTTTCCCCTTGATCATCCTGTTCGCAGCGCCCAAAATTGGATTTCCGTGGGCTATACGTATTATTGCCTTTCTTTCCGCGCTGATGTGTGCCGTTGCTTGCTTTCTTCTCAAGACCAGATTGCCCGGCAACCTCAAGGCAGGCACATTTGTGGACTTTAGGGCCTTGAGAGATGTCAAGTACGCTTCTACTACAGCCGCGGTCTTCCTGGTAGAATTCGCAGTCTTTATCCCGATCACATACATCGCATCTTATGCGATACATGTCGGTGTGGAAGACACCATGTCCTACCTCGTTATAGCTTTCCTAAACCTTGGGGCTATCCCAGGACGCTTCTTGCCAGGCTTAGTTGCCGATCGGGTCGGTCGATTTAACATGATGGTTCTGACATCGGTTGTCTGCGCGATTCTGACTCTTGCACTTTGGTTTTGCGCAAGTGATAACTTAGCAGCCATCATTTGTTATGCTGTGCTTTTTGGCTTTTGGAGTGGAGCCGCCATCAGTCTCACGCCGGTGTGCATTTCTCAGGTGTGCGCCACGAAAGATTATGGTAAGAGAAATGGAACAACGTTCACGATCTCTAGTATTGGGACTCTGACGGGTATACCCATTGCGGGGGCGATCCAGCGGCGGGATGGAGGGGAATATGGAGGGTTGATTATCTTCGGTGGAGTTCTCTACTTGGCGGCTGCTATTGCATTTGCTGTGGCTCGTGGTATATGTCGAGGGTGGTCAATTAGGACCAAGTTTTGAAAGTTAGGTCGCTTGAGATCAAACCTGGAACTCTGGATATAGGAGTCAGGTTAAATCTATCAGCAAGTGTGAGCTTCTTCAAGTCATGCCACAGTAATCTCTATGACACGGATCCAAGTCACCCCCGACGGTTTTCAATTAGGTAAGAGGACTCTGGGCGTACATCACCAATTACTTGAGATGAAGCTCAGTGAGGAAGGTTGAGACTACGATCTCGTGAATGGATAGCGTTCAGAGCCAATCATGATTACGCTTCTTTCCATTTGCATGGGAAATAAGCTCCATCTCTCAGACCTGCTGCTGATCGAAGGGGGAGGTCGCCGAAGATATCAGTAAAAGTGCTTGGGACAAGATCTGAGATTAGGTCGTTTCCCGTGGATGTCGGCGTTCGCCGAAGAATCCTTCCCCAGGTCTTTCTCCACCGCCATGTTGCCGCCATGCAGATCCGAATCTTAGGTACAGCAATGATGGCGTCCGCAGGCATATATTTGAAGGAGTCGTAACCCTGCAAATTTGAGCATCCTAAGAACAGAATTGATCTTAAGAGCTTCTGAGAAGAATCTTGATACACCAATTAGATCAATTTGGTCATTCTTCGTCGCCACATTTTGCCGCAGTACAAAACAACACAACAGACCCAACATGCTCAGCAAAGAGGACGCAAAGAGCTTAAAGGCCAAAGTGCGGGCTATCATGCCAACAAATGATTCCAGATCTGATAATGATTCCATGAGAACACTGGAGTAAGATGTTCTCAAATAACATGACGTCACCCCTCTGACCGATGGCAGTGAGCAATCCTCAAGGGGCACGTATTCTTCATCTAGGGGCACTCAAGAGACTGCGCCGACTCCATACAACGGTATTCTTGCACCTTGAATAGACTGTTCATGAGTATTAACCGTTCCCAGGAGATCAGTGTTTTGGCAGTTGTTGCCGGGGGAAGGGTTATCCTCGGTAAACTATCCATCGAGGATTTGATGTTATCTTCGATATTTGATCAGTTTTTGGAATGATTCCCTTCGGTTCATGGGTCCTTTTTAGGCTATCATTATGCTGCGAGGCTTTGGCCATGCTTGTCTATTTTGAAATATTCGGTTTGTATGTACCAACAGTCGTTACCTGAATTATGTCGCCATTTGCCGCGAAGCGAGAACCTTAATTATTGGTGCATGTGCATGATTGTATTACCTTTCCCTCACTTTACATAAAGGACAAGGCACAGCCTCAGCTCCACACTAGTCGGAGAAAAAAGTTTGAATTCTGATCCTTTGACTTAGCGTTGGATCTTAAAGACGGGTTACAGCGTAGTGTGGTCACACTTTTGCTTAGCATGGTCACAAAGGGTTTTTTCCACTGTTTCTGACCACGCTCAGCTTCCCAAGCCCAGCGTGGTCACAGAGTTTATGCATTAATGATCTTTATTATACCATTTTTATGCAATGAGCCTTTCTATCTTTATTGAGGGTTTATACCAGTATCTAGTTATGTAGTGTAATTCTATTAATAATCATACTACACAACCTCCTTTATAGCAGCTCTATTTCAACATCTCTTTTAACATCTCTTTCTGCATATCTTTCTATATAATTCATTTATTATTTAAAAAAAATATTCTGCTCGGTCGTATGATCATTGAACAAAGATCTTTTAAAACCGCTAAGACTAATACGTACAGGTTAAATAAAACCAATTTTATCGCTAAGCCTTTGATGACCTAATTAATGATTTCTAACCCCGTTGGGATTGAAAAGCTGAGCGTGTTCACAAAAAAGGCGCTAAATTTGTGACCATGCCAAGCAAAAGTGTGACCACACTACGCTGTATGCCCGGATTCTTTACAAAGAATCTTCAATACTGGAGATGTCGCGGGAAGGCGCTATCGGTGACAAGCCGAAAGGTCCGCTCTCCACAAGTTCCTCCGCCACTCACTTCCGTCGGCGAGCGACAATTGCTGTTCGCTAGTTATCAAAATATAATCGAGTGGACAGCCTCTTTTGTGCCTCCTCAGACCCACCATTGTCGAGAGAAGGCGCGCGGCGAGGTTTACATATAATCAAGGCCAGCGAGGGGCCGATGGGTCAAGCCTAGGATTGGGGAGCTGCAATAAATACTTCACCGTCGCTTGAGAGACTCCTCTCACTTTACTTAATTTCAGCAAAGCAAAAACATCCGGTTGATATCAAGATGCTCGGAACAAAATGCGCGACACGCGTCCTGCGCTTCAATGCGCCCAGGGCGGTTTCTACAACCCCTCGATTCCATTCTACAGCAAGCCTCCAGATCAATGCAGACCGTCTCTGGAAGACATTGCACCACACATGTGAATGGGGCGCGGCTCATCGATATGGCGAGTACGTTTTGTCTGCCGGCTCTCTTTCGATATACATAGAAACTGACATGTGCATAGCGGTCCAACGGACACGGGAATGGCCCGTCTGACTCTTACGGATGATGATGCCAAAGTACGAAAATGGTTTGCTGACGAGGTACAAAAACTGGGGTGCTCGCTTTCAGTGGACCAGATGGGAAACATGTTTGCCCGACAGTCGGGATCCATGAAGTCATCTGCGCCTATGATCGCCATGGGTAGCCACCTCGATACTCAACCTCGGGGCGGTCGCTATGATGGAATTCTGGGTGTGATGGCTGCGCTGGAAGTGTTGCGGACGATGAAAGAAAACAATTTCAAGACTAACTATGATGTCGGGATTGTTAATTGGACCAAGTCAGTTCTTCCCCTTCCATCGACGGGATCATGACTGATAGGTATTGAACTCAAACAGCGAGGAGGGAGCTCGATTCCCGAAGTCCATGTGCTCTTCTGGAGTCTGGGCCGGGGCGATTCCGATCCAAAAAGCGTGGGATCTGCGTGACATTCATGATCCGACCGTGACGCTGCGTTCTGAGCTGGAGCGACATGGCTATCTCGGCGACATTGCATGTTCAGATGATGCAGCTACTGGATTCCCGCTGGGAGCCCATTTCGAGCTACACATCGAGCAAGGGCCTATTCTCCAGGAGACCGGCCGGTCAATCGGCATTGTGCAGGGTGCTCAAGGTTACCGATGGCTGACAGTCACAGTCCAGGGCAAGGATGCTCATACTGGAACGACACCTCTCAGTGCTCGTCACGATGCCTTGCTTGCGGCTTCGAAGATGATCGTTGCCTCGAATGCAATCGCTAAGCGGCACGATGCGCTGGCTTCTACGGGTATCATCAGGGTGCCATCCAATGCCTCTACCAACACCCTGCCATCTGACGTGACTTTCACTCTGGATGTTCGACACCCTCAAGACAGCGCTGTGCATGCTGTGCAGGAAGAATGCCTCAAGGCCTTTGCCGATATCTCCTCGGAAGATGGAAAGGGTGTGTCTTTCGACTGGACTCTGGACACCGACTCGCCTGCGGTGAAATTTGATCAAGGATGTGTCGAGTCAATCAAGGTAGCGGCGGATCGTCTTGTTGGGCCCGAAAAGTCGATGTACATGACCAGTGGTGCCGGTCACGATACTGTGTATACCAGCAAGCACTGCCCATCGGCCATGATTTTTGTGCCTTGCCGGGACGGCGTGAGCCATCACCCGACCGAGTATTGTACTCCAGAGGATTGGTAAGTGACCTCGGCATGTAGATGAGATTTATTCAATCACTAACTGTTAACCATAGTGCTCTTGGAACTCAAGCACTGCTGGAGGCTGTCGTGCACTATGATCAGATTCGCGCCAGCAATGCCCGGGACACTTAAGTAGCGTGAGCTCGATCTAGCTAGAATTTCAATACTTTACCATATACAAATCATCGATCTTTAGGAAAAATACAACTCGTTTAATATGCGTTGAGCAAAATCATGTCCTCTGAAGATTCTCCAAGTGTTAAATCCACTTATTGGTCCGAGTAGGTTTTCAGAACAAGGTCGTTTACCGAGGATAATGTTCAGCGTACAAGCTGTATAGCCGGAGTTCGACCGCGAAGCCTTTGTTGTCACTCTTGAGGTGCCACTGCTGTGGGTATAAGATCCACTCTCTCGGCGGACGATGTTGCCAGAAGGCGCGGTAGAATGTTCGCGGAAGGCTTCTGAACCAATGTTGCCGCCACTTTGAATCACAAATGGCGCAGTGAACAGGGATAAAACAGAGCCTCAGCCACCAGCTAGAGGAAAATACCCAGCATTTTGATACGATCACCGTGAACACCCAATAATAATGTCGCCAAGGCGACCAATTTATATGAACCTCGCCGCCGCGACTGAGCGCTGTGAGGATTCACAAGCAGCCGCCGTCACGAAGTTCCATCAATCGCTGCCCAATTATTCTCCGACTCCGTTGGTTCCCCTACCAGAACTTGCGGCTGAACTTGGGGTCCGGGCCGTGTTCGTCAAGGACGAGAGTAATCGCTTCGGTCTGCCTTCTTTCAAGGTCCTCGGCGCATCGTGGGGGTGTTTCCGCGCCGTTGCACAACAGCTTGGATTGCGGCCAACTGCATCTCTCGATGAAGTTTCCACGGGCGCACAAGCGAGCGCGATTACTCTCGTCGCGGCGACAGAAGGGAATCATGGTAGAGCTGTGGCATTCATGGCCCGGCTTTTGGGAATCGATGCGCAAATCTTCGTTCCTCGGTCAATGGACGAGCGCACGCGCGGCTTCATCGCGGGGGAAGGCGCCTGTGTGGTGGTTTCGCCGGGATGCTATGATCAAGCTGTATACGAGGCATCGGATCGGGCGAACAAGCTTTCCGGTGCGCTTTTGATCCAAGACACTGCTTTCGAGGGGTACGAGAGCGTTCCTGCATGGATCGTGGAAGGGTATTCGACCATGATGAATGAGGCCGAGCACCAGGTCACCCAACTCGGCCTTACTGCCAGTCTGATGTTCACTCCCGTGGGAGTTGGAAGTCTTGCACATGCAGTGGTTAGGCATTGCAAGTCCAGGAAGACCCCCGTGTCGGTTGTTGCCGTTGAGCCGGACTCTGCTCCTTGTCTGTCGAAGAGCTTGCATGCCGGAAAGTCGATCAGCGTGGAGACATCTTCCACAATCATGGATGGAATGAATTGCGGCACTGTTTCGACGACTGCATGGCCGGATTTGCAGCGACTTGTTGATGCGTGTGTCACGGTGTCATCTTATGAGAGCCACGATGCTGTTCAGTTCTTGACCTCCAAGTCAGTTCGAGCTGGCCCATGCGGCGGCGCATCACTCGCTGCACTGCGCCGGCTAGCTGCAGAATCGAGGGCATCTCCCCTTCTTCACAAGGACGCTGTCGTCGTCCTTCTTAGTACCGAAGGCGCACGCGAATATTCAACCCCACGCAATGTTTCCGTGGAAGATGTGGTAGGCTTGACCCAAACACTCACCCAGATCAACTCTTCCAACCCCACACTTTCTGTCAGCGATGGAGTTGGCGAGAGTGAGATTGCAGATTATCTTTCTGCGTGGTTTGCTCACCGCGACATCGAATTCCATCGTGTGGAGCCTGTCGCTGGACGACCATCAATCGTGGGCATCCTTCGGGGAACTGGCGGGGGTAAATCTCTCATGTTCAATGGACATATCGACACAGTCAGCCTTTCCAGTTACGATGTTGATCCTCTTTCTGGAGCTTTGGGTATCAAAGACGGCAAAGATGTTGTCTTCGCCAGAGGAAGCTTGGACATGAAGGGTGGGGTCGCAGCAGCACTGGCTGCATTGTCATCGATCAAAGCCAGTGGTCAAATTCCGCGTGGAGATATCATCGTCGCTGCGGTATCTGATGAGGAAGATGCTTCTCAAGGAACTCAAGACATCCTGGCTTCTGGCTGGAGAGCCGACGGAGCAGTCGTTGCGGAGCCAACGATGAAAGCCATCGCGACTGCACACAAAGGCTTTGTATGGGTCGAAGTCGATATTTTGGGAGTTGCCGCTCACGGATCCGATCCATCAGCAGGAGTAGATGCCATTCTTCATGCTGGATGGTTCCTGCGAGCTCTTGATCAGTATCAAGCGAAACTACCTGCGGATGATCTTCTCGGGCAAGCGTCAATGCATTGCGGTTTGATTCGAGGTGGCGAAGAGCCGTCTTCTTACCCCGGGAAATGTACAGTTACTGTTGAGTTCCGGACTGTTCCAGCTCAGACAGAAGAATCTATTCTCAGCGATATCTCTGCAATGCTTCAAGACATCACCAAGGAAAACCCTCGCTTCCGATATGCCAATCCTCGCGTCACCATGTCCCGTCCAACCCAGAAGCTTGCTACAGATCATCCTCTCGTTGAAAAAGCGGTTGAATGTGGAGCTGCTATCTTTGGTACTAAGCCGGTTGTCCAAAGTGTACCATTCTGGTGCGATGCAGCTCTTCTGGGCCAGGCTGGAATTCCATCGATCGTTTTTGGCCCCGCGGGCGCAGGATTGCATAGCAAGGAGGAATGGGCTGAGGTTCAAAGCTTGAAAGAGATGGAGAAGGTCTTTACTCGCTTGGTACAAAACTTTTGCAACTGATTTCGTGCAATTTTAGAAGACAATTAGAGACTTAGATAGCGGTTACAGCCTAGTAAACCGCACATTCCTCGCTAGCCAACAACCCATCACAACACTGACAATTGCACCAGCGTCATCCCGCTGAAATACAACAGTCCAATCTCCAGGTGCCGGAGCATCTAGGCCACGCGGACATGTAAGAAACCAGATATCCTGCCCTAGATATCGCATCAAGTGCATGGGGCCATGACCCAAAAAGCCCTCGAACGACCCATACAGAATGCCTCCTGTTCCAGTACAGGTAAAGAGTGAATCAATCTCTGCACAACGATATTGACCAACATAATCTGTCTGGGTCGGCTCTTCAGGTGCCAGAATGCGTGTCGCGTTAACGACTCGATTGTCATCGTGGCGATGAAGCTGAATCAAATCATCGCTGAAAATTGCGGACATTGTTTCTGAGCCTCCTTTGTTCGCATCAAAGAGAACGACAGTCTCTTCGTGGTCTGCATAGTGGATGCTCACACGGTTAGGGCCGGCATCGCGGACAGTGAGGGCTAGTTGGGCCTCGGAATCGAAAAATGTCCCAAGCCAGCTTCGATTGATTGTGATGTCATCAGACAGGGATGACTTCGGTTGATTAAGATTGAGAACATCTCTCATAATATACTCAGCTATGGTCTCTGCGTCAATCTCATGGTTGAGCATAACCACAATCGCCAATCGTTCGGATGGTGCTTGGAGTCTGTGTAGGCAGAACCCTCGGAGGGAGCCTCCGTGGCCAATTGTTTTGACACCTCCGACATTCACATGAGCTAGGCCATGTCCATATCTTGCGGTTGTTCCATCCTTAAACGTAGCCTTTTCTGCGATTGCGCGATAGAGACTTTGCTCGTCGGACCAGGACTTGTCCAGGTACTGCTCATAAGCAATCATATCCCTCAGCGAAGCTACCACACCTGCGTCGCCAGACCACTGAACGCGATTGACAGCCGGTATAAATCCGAACAACTCGTTGCCTTCATATCCGACACAGGGTCCGGGAAGGTGTGCATTATCTTCGCAAAAGGCCGCAGTCTCCATACGAGAAGGAGAGAATAGCCGCTCGGCTAAGAGGTCACCGATTGTAGAACCCGTAACTTTCTCAACAACGCGAGCCAGAATATGGAAATTGAGATTCGAGTATGCGTATTGTGTTCCCGGCTGGAAATGCAGCGACTTCGTCCGGCTAAGTGCCTTCCTCGCATCTTCAGACAGCGTGAATACTCCGTCCGGCTGAGTACCCCAAAACATGGACATAGCCCAGTAGTCGCGAATACCAGACTGATTGTTGCAGAGATCTTCGATTTCCAGTCCAGTATTTTCAAGAATCTCCTCTTGGACTATTTCCCTCAGACTGTCTGCTAGCTGCTGGCGCACGTCTCCCCGCTTCGCCATCTCCGGGGTGGGATTGCGTTCAAGATCCACGAGTATCATACACAGCATTTGTTTTGTGATCGAGCAAATTGGCATCAGTGTGGAACTTCTCATGGGGATTCTCTTTTCGAGATTTGCGTAGCCCCAAACATGTTGGCCAACGAGTTCGCCGTCTTTCAGTACAGCAACGGCCCCACCGGGTCCGCGATAGAGAGATGGCACCTTCTCAAGAAGCTTTTGGATTTGCCCAGATAATACTGCCATGACGAGCGAGCTGATGACTTATAGTGGCTTGAAAATAATAGCTTTTATGGGAATTGGGAAGCCCAAAGTCAGTAGTCTTTTCACATTTGAAGTGTGTGTAGGGTTTAACCTGAACTAGTCGGGGTCCTAAAGCGGTTAAGTGACACTGAATTAGTTATGTATTGAACTGTACCTCTAATTGTTCGTCAGCGAGAATGCTTTTTCTCCATACATATTGATTGTGTTGATCATTCGTGTTTATTCTTCGATCTAAGTTCGACTAATACAATTCCTCAGCCTGAGACTCCGCACAATATGGTAGCATTCGTGTAGCTTCCAGGTCGCGTCAAAATGGGTGGAGTTCCAACTCCATGGCCCACCGTGTGAGGACGAGCGCCACGAAGTATTCGAATGAAATTGCCCAATATAAGAAGTCGTGCCTTCTCTTTTGGCCTACTGTTCCTCCTTGCAGTCTTTCTCCATGCTGACATCTCAAAGGTGTGACTCTCGGTCGCTGCGATTTTCTGTTTTAGGACTAGATCTGACTAGTCTCATCTATCTAAAGCG
Organism: Penicillium goetzii; assembly: GCA_037043885.1. Taxonomy (NCBI): domain Eukaryota; kingdom Fungi; phylum Ascomycota; class Eurotiomycetes; order Eurotiales; family Aspergillaceae; genus Penicillium; species Penicillium goetzii. The sequence goes on from JAWLST010000100.1 coordinate 48,635, forward strand.
GCCTTAAGATGCCAAGAGAATGATCGAAGAGAGTTGACCCAATAGCACGACACCGGTTGTACAGGCCACATGGCCCCGCCGTTCCAACGATTCATTATCATGTTCGATGCCTGATACCAGATTCGTCGTATACTTGGCGCTAGCTGGCCTAGCTAGCCAAAGGGCTGCAGCTGAATGAAATCTATACTAATTTTACTCGTTGCGACACCACAAAAGCGGAACAAGGCCAGACAGGGGCCATGTTCGCTTGGAACATGGCCACTGTTGGCTTTCAGTTGGTTGAAGGATAATTTCAAGGCCCATTGGCTATCCGAAAAGGCCACGAGGTGTATGGATTGCCTAATTCGCCGCCAGCTCTCGCATACTATCAAATGGCATCAAAGTTTAAGGGTAACAGTCTCTGATTCGCGGTGAACTGTAGCACCGATGGGCCCGAGCTTGTGAGACTATCTTTATGCGAGCTTTTATTTAGATACACAGTCTTCAGCCACCACAAGTATCATGGTCCGTGCTGGTTCCTGATGGATCAAACCCGCCCCCAACCTGCCCTTGGCCAATCATCGATGTCGTGAGGCCAATTGAATAGCACGCCAATTGAGACAGTTCCAGTATATCGCGACGCAACACCTTCTTTCGATCTATATCTCTGAATTGTCTGAGACCAGTAGACTATATAATGCTCATCGTCATGCCGATCTGTATGTCAAACACACCTCTCCAATCTCTCTTTCTCTTTGATCAATAGAACTTTCAACTACAAAAAGTGAAAGGAATAAAAAGCGGACTTCTACACTCACCCACGAAATGCTGATCGGCGCCTCTCATATGGCCATCTTTGGCACAAACGACAGTTCCTCTGGAACATCAACCGGCGATTCAACGGCGAAGCCAACCTCGGCATCCAAGCCGCAAGGCAGTTCCAACACCACAGTCAAATCCGAGTCAACTAAAGGCACACCCCCAGTGAAGACCGGGGGGAAATAACGACTTGGTCTCGAAATTTATCTTGTCCACGAAATATCACCAATGAACAACATGGGGGTCCCTACTCTTCCTTGGGGGTGGGGATGACTACTATGATACTATTTTTGAAGTTGCAATTTGACGAACTACTATGGTCATGGAGTCGCTTCGTTAAACTGGGAGCACGGGGGAAATTATCAAAACTGTAAGTCTTTTGCAACTGATCTCTCTTGTGGTTTCACAGTTCACTGCTAATATTCCTTTTCTAGAAAACCATGCTGAGTTGCAATTATTGCCATCTCCCGCGGCTAGAATATGGACTGTTTCTTATCTTGTCTTGACTTTCCCTTTCCCTCCTTTCCTTTCTATACAACTTTTGCTTTGTTACACAATGCCTCTTCGGTCTTTACTGCGCATCTACCGTTCCGGCGTTATTTCCAGCATCCTTGCCTATCAGGGGCAAATCTAGAATAGATCATCTTGTCTTTACCATTCCCAGACAACTTCCCTTTCTATCATCTAGTTCGCCTTATATTTAGTCCAATATCATCTGGAGAAAAGTACATACTGACTAAGCATGTCCTCGGAAGGCGGGGAAAACTGTGTCCTTAACCGCCTTGGGTTAGCGGGGATGAGTCAGTGACATGCTTGAATATCACGACGCTGAAGAGTTGGATGAAATTGATTCAGATGACGGGCCGATATTTCGTGGTTTGAAGCAAAAAACAAGTGGACATGTATCTCTAGAGTTGACCCGAGAGGTGCTGGGAATCCACCCGCCATGGACTCGCAACCGCCTTGCGACCCTGCCTCGTCCCGGCAATTGCCACAGTCACTTCCAGACTCGGGCCTACAGAGCATATTTGATGCCGAAATGCCTGGGGGCTGGGCAATGGACGACCCCAATGCTGACTGGAATGCCTTGAACGATTTCTATTTTTGCTCATCCGAGCCCACAAATTTAGATTGGCCCCAATGGGCGGGTCTCGAAGCCACTCAAGATCTCACGTCGTCTACCGGGGAGAACAATGCAGACCCCCAGACTTCACATATCTCAAACGAACCAGTCAAGGCTCTGCAGGGTGAGAGCTCTACATCTGCACTTCATTTCCAAAGCATTGGAAATGTTTCCCAGTGGCTTGATGGAGCCTATCGGCCCCCAGTCCCTTGCAGTCATTGTCGGAAACATCGGCTTCAGTGTCTGATTTTACGCACTACATCCGCAAATCCAAACCCAGTCACGTCTTGTTCGAGCTGTGTAGCTCTCTTCCGAGAATGTAGTCTTGCTAAGGGAGAAAAACGAGTCGCAGCTGGCTTTGAGACATACACCCCAGTCTTAGGCCATCTACATGGACTGCCTGAACACAGTGAGGATAAGGTGAGTCGTCAAAATAGAATCAATCCAGGGACCAGGCTGACTGCGACGACCAGGATGGAAATGTGATATCCAATTCGTATCATGGGGAGGAACGGAAAGAATCTAAGCAATTCGTCCGAAAGGGAGCCCGGGTCCTACGAGACTGGTTCTATCAGCATCAGGACTTTCCCTATCCCGACGATAACGAGAAGGCTCAACTCTCTCGTGAAACGGGATTTTCCCAGAAGCGATTATCAACATGGTTTGCGAATGCCCGCCGACGGCAAAAGCAGAAAATCCAGTCAGCCAATCTCGCATCTGCCACCCGCGCCCGGGCTGGCTCGCCTCTCGTTACGAGCACGTTGAGCTCAATGACTCCTATGGAGCGGTGGCAGGCCTCGCCACCAGAGGATGAATCTGTTCCTGAATCTGTGATCCAAGAAGCTATTGCTTCGGGCGCTGGTGAATCCGATGTTCTGATGGACCCGTTCCAGTTTGACGGCTCTCATATGGATCTGCTCAATTTTGACGAGACGTCATCCCATCTTGCATCATCTATTTCAAGTTTGGGAAGCAGGGCTTCAGAGACTTCGGACAGTATTTCATCTGCATGGAGCTATCAGTCAGGCGGGGAAGGGGGAAGAAACTCATTCCCACGACTCCCACAGACAAGAAGACCTCGCCGTCAAGGGCATTCACGCCAACAATCTAACAGCGAAGAACATCAATATCAGTGCACTTTCTGTACGCAATCATTCAAGAAACGACATGATTGGACCCGGCATGAAAAGAGTGTACATCTCCAACTGGACTCTTGGGTGTGTACGCCCAATCTCATCGAACTGCAGCAACAGTGGAGTGCTCAGTTGATAGGCTGCTCATTCTGCGATACTCCATTCCCATCGGATTCTCACTGTGAAGAGCATGAATTCCACATCTGTGCCGAGAAGCCTATAGCTGCGCGCTCCTTCAGCCGGAAAGATTATCTTTGGCAACACTTGCGAAAGTTCCATGCCTGCACCAAACCTCCAGTCCCAGATCTTGATGCCTGGCGTGGCACAGGTACGAATGTCCAAAGCCGGTGCGGATTCTGTGAGATCACCATGCCTACTTGGGCTGTTCGAACTCAGCACGTGGCTGAGCACTTCAAGAATGGGGCACGGATGGAACAATGGGTTGGTGACTGGGGTTTGGACTCGGCGACCATGAGCGTTCTGCGTAATGCTGTTTTGCCATCTCAGCGAGCTATTGTCAGTCCGTGAATCTGAATACAGGGCCACGGGCTCTGCATGTAGAAAATAGACAAGTACGGCCGAGCCGGCACTGCTGCGCGAAGTATAAAAAGAGAACCTTAGAATAGAAAGTTGAACAGAGGACTGCAAAGAGGACTGCAAAGAGGACTGCAAAGAGGACTGCAAAGAGGACTGCAAAGAGGACTGGGCAGATAGAGTCATCAGGTGAACCGTGGGACATTATTATTTGCTATTCATGTACGAATGATATACAAGTCATATCGTGAGAGCTCAAGTATTCATGCCACGCTAATTGTGAATAAATCAGATTGAGACCTAGTAAGCAACAGGCTGCCACTCGCGGTTATACCAAGCACCCAGGCCGAGCGCAAATATCACAAGACTTCCATCTCGAACAATGTCCCTGAATAGCTGCACCACCATCCCAAGCCCCGCTTGTTTTCCACCAAGTAGCACCCGCCCTCCAGTGAGGACCATCTCTCCAGTGACAAAGATCAAAAATGGGTTTTGCGCGGTAGCAGGCTTCGGTGGTGGGCTACCGAATGTCGCAACCGAGGTGCCAATAATAAACAGTAGGTAGATGGCCACCCCAAGCGCGAACACAACATGTAGTCCCTTCCACACCCGGATAGTCTTCTGCTCCTTCTCAGTCGGCGGTTGGGATGCTCCACCGAGCATATTGGCGAGGAATGGCGGCACACCGAGTGCGGATGCGATGGCGGCTGGCGAGAGCCCTGGCGCCGACTGCCCAGGCATGGCACCCGGGGCACCGGGAGCACCAGGTGGGGGTGCATTTGCGTCGCCTGGCATGGCACCGAGGAGGTTCTCCAGCAGCTTCAGCGTCGGGTCCTCCGCATCGTTCGACTGTTGTCCTTGCTCTGGGGCCACCTGTCGCAACATGGCACGGAAAGCTTCCTGCTGGGCTTGAAGGGACTCGGCGGAGGGCATTTCTGGTTGAGGAGCTGGCGCTGGCCGGGTCTGTGGCACGGGAGATGGGGACGGCGAGACTGCGAGCTGAGGAGATGGTGAAGCTTCTTCTTCTTCGCGTACTGTTGGAGACCAAAGTGTTAGCCACATGGCAGCATATCGAGGCACCGAAGACAACATAGTCGGCGAGAGCACCGGGATGTCCGAAGCACAAGTTTCAAGTCTTACCTGACTGCGGAGTGCGACCGCTGAGACTAGTGATCTTGTCCAGGCGAGCTGAGCCTCCTTCTTTGATTTTCGCCTCGCGACGTTCACGTCGCAGGCGTGCAGCGCGCTGGGCGGGTGACTCCTCGGGGGTAGACATCGTTGATATGTGACAATGTAAGAGGGCTCTTCAAGGTAGTCCAGGCGTGAATAAATGCCAGAAACCCACTGTTGGGCAATGGAAAGGAGGTATTGGGGGTGTTATGCGACCGCAAGTGGCCAGGTGAGGTCCAAAAGTGGGCGGAGGTGAGAGGGTCCCGTGGCGATAAGACCGCCTATCACTAAACCGGCTCTCAACCTTACCTTGGAATTTTACAACTACCACGATCCATTTTCAAATGTTCAATTAGAGCGTTCTATGGATGCTTAATCTGATCTTTGTTTTTTAACATGGTAACAGTTGAGACACTTTTTTTTGAGGTTTAGGTTCTTTGGCGCTTATTATGACTTGAGTAGCCTGGTGAAGCTTCCATAAGTATATCGCTGCATAGCTTGCAGCATATCGAAGCCTGCTGTGTAAAAAGTTACTTGTAAGCAGGATATTCTCGTAGTCTATAATTCCTTATGCCAACCCGACAATAACAGGTCAGCATGCACCCACGAACCATTATAGGTATCATCATCGATCGTCTGAAAGGTGCACAAGACGAGGGGCATATATATCTTGGGCGACACGGCTAGCACCACGCAACACGAAAACCAGCACTAATAAGGTTCCTAAGGTCGTAATGGAAACCATCTAGGTAGTTCCGCCTATAATCAGTAGGTGAAATATGCGATCTACTCCACTAGAAGGGGCTAATCACTCAGCTCGCAGATCGACAGTTGGAATATCGACGCTTATTTGGTGAACTGAATGCTTGTAAAACACAATCCTCAGCTACTAACCTGCGAGTAGGTATCCGAGTCCAAAGCTCGAGGAATATATGTGCTGAAAATGGAATTCATGGCGAGCCTTGATGGTGCATTAGGTATGCGTGATAGGCAATCGTTGATATCATCGTGAGCGGTTCTGGTGACATCATGTCCGGGGTCACTATCGTTGGAGACAGAGGATTGTCCGCGAACACAAAATCTGACAGTTTTTTGTCCCTATCATACATGTACTATACCCCATTAGCTATCTCTTAAGGTCATAACTCAAAAAGGACTTTCTTGAGGGGGTTTCCGAGTAGCAGCTCGTCACTGGAGACTTCCGCCCGTTTGTATGAGCTCACAATGCCAAGACCAGAATCCCGCCGTCCTGGACGGAGAGGGCAACATTCCCAGCAAGTATGGAATAGTGGATGTGGGGAAGCAAAGAAGATCTCCATTTATTTATGGCTTCAAAGTTGCAGATAAACGATGGACCCGCCAATGGTAAATTGGCAGAGGGAATTGGCATCGTCATAACATTTCCCGGGTTCTCGGCTGCCGATGACGTAGTTCTGGGGAGAGCTCTGACCGCGCTGTCTGCCAGGCCGAATGAGCTGACATTTTCTTTCGGGGTCTATATCAATCATTCAGACAACTTCTAGCTTGCCTGAACTACTCAATTCCTCCGTTACCTTCCGGAAGAAGTGGGGGTTGTCGAGAAGGAATCCTGCTTGACCACTTCCACCTGCTCACAGCCGCCCCCCAGTACATACATTGATACCTCGCAGCACATACCATACGCGTTACTCGAATCAGCAATTCACGACCACGATGGCGCCTACTGGCCAGGGAACCGGCGAGCCCGACCGCCATCATGTTGGCGAGCATTGGAGTGGTGCCAATCCCATTCCAACAGTCCAGAAATTCGTCGAGCGCCTCGACGTGGAGAAGAAGGAGCGAGACCACAGAATTGATGAGGAGAATAAGGCCAGGAAACAAAGGGCAGCTTTGAAGCAGCAAGAGCAATACAAGTCTGGACGACCAAATAATGGATCGCAGACGGACGTTATGGCCCATGAGGCCCGCGAGGTTGCTCAAGCCAATGTTCGCATGGTGACCGATCCGACAACTGGGAAGGAGATCGGAGTCGAGGATCAGGACCCTTCTTCAATGGAAGCTGTCAAGAACCCCACGGTTTGTTATAATCTTTGAAGGGGACTTAGCAACGGCATTGACTGACCGAACCACAGCTGACTGTACCCAATGCCAACCTCGGTCGACCGACTGTGAGTACATATCTGTTACATATGAGTCTAGTGAAGTGGAGTGCTGATAAATGTTACAGGAGCATCAAACTAGCCATGACCAAGAGCTCTCCGAGTACAAAGAGAAGCAAGATATCACCGCTCCTCCTGATCCCATCGCCGAAGGCACAACTTCCGACGTGCCCATTCGCGGCGAAAAGACCAACGTTCTCTTCCATCCTACTCCCACAGTCTCGTACAAGCCCATGTTTGATCAATTGGAGAAGCGTGGGACGATGTTATGTATCGCCATTCCGTTTGCCATCATTGTTCTCGGCCGGACCTTTGGAGGCTCCCTTCTCGGACTTATTCCACTAGCTGCTTGCGTCACAAGCGGTGTTTGGCTATGGGTGCAAGAGGTCATCAAGAGCGGCAAAGAAATGGAATGGAGTAGCGAGCAGATGCGCGGTCAAATGGTACGACTTCCTTGTATCAATGCCTCGACGTTTTCACGTGCTGACCAGAGATCATCTAACAGGCCACCGCGAATCTACTTCCAGAATCTGTCGAATGGATGAATTCTTTTCTGGCTGTAGCATGGGGACTTATGAATCCCGAAATGTTGACACCAATGGCCGACACAATCGAAGATATCATGCAAGCGTCCGCTCCCAAGGTCGTCGAGAACGTTCGAATCGCCGAGATCGACCAAGGGAACAACCCCTTCCGAATCCTCAGCATGCGCGCTCTACCCGATGAACATGTTCAAAACCTCAAAGATAATATCCATGAGGAAAATATCAAGAACAAGGATCCACAAGAGGCTGCAGCCGCTGAAGAAGGTGGGAGCTACTACAACATGGAGGCTTCTTTTGCGTACCACGCAAAGCCGAGTAGCGGATCTGCTTCGTCCAAGGCTCGCAATATGCATATGCATCTAGTGTTCTACCTGGGTATCCGTGGTCTATTTGGAGTCCCGTTCCCGGTCTTCGTCGAGTTGACCGAGCTGGTCGGTACGGTCCGAATGCGCTTCCAGATGATGCCAGAGCCACCATTCATGAAAGAGGTGACCTTCAGTCTGGTGGGTATCCCACACGTGCGAGCAGGCTGCGTGCCCATGATCCGTCGTGGTGTCAACATTCTCAACCTACCTTTGATCTCCAACTTTGTCAACTACGCCATCGGCGCCGCCTGCGCCATGTTCGCAGCCCCCAAGTCGATGACCATGGATCTGAGCATGTTGCTGAAGGGTGACGATATCCACAAGGATACTTTAGCACTCGGTGTTATGTGGATCCGCATTCACCGTGCAGTCGGACTGAGCAAGCAGGACCGTCGCGGAAGTGAAGGTGGTGGCAGCGATCCTTACATCAACCTGTCGTTCTCCAAGTATGGGAAGCCCATGTACTGTACCCGTGTTATCACGGATGATCTCAACCCTATCTGGGAAGAAACTGCCGCACTGCTCGTCACGCCTGAACTGATCAAAGCGAATGAAAACTTGAGCATCGAGCTATGGGACTCGGACCGCAACACCGCGGACGACATCTGCGGTAAAGTCGAGCTACCCATTCGGGAAATGCTCCAGCACCCGGGTCGCATGTATCCCCAGGTCTCCAAATTGCAAGGTCTCGACGATGGCAGCGAGATGCCAGGCCAGCTGCACTGGGAGGTCGGATACTTTGGCAAGCCTAAGTTGCGCCCCGAGCTGCGTACAGATGGCAAGAAGAAGGATCTTCCTGAGAACCTCAAGGGAGATCCGACCTTTGAAGATGAGAAGGGGACTATCACTAACGAAGAAGAAGACGCTGTTATGCATACGCCACCGGATCCTATCTGGCCGAGCGGTATTGTGCATATCGTGGTGCATCAGATCGTCAATCTCCAACTCAACAACATCAAGGGCAGTGAGGGGAACCGTAAGGGTAGAGAGTATGAGCCTGCGAAGCCATTCGGTGAGAATACCGAGGAAGAGGGCGAGAATTTGCCTACCAGTTATTGCAAGATCATGCTCAATGATCAATTGGTATGTCTATCTTCCTGCCACGTTCTTGTCGAGATCACATACTAACCAGAGTCTTCATAGATCTACCGCACTCGCCCGAAGGCTGTCAGCTCCAAGCCTATTTTCAATGCTGGAACAGAGCGCTTCGTGCGTGATTGGCGATCTGCGGTGGTCACCGTAACTGTGCGAGACCAGCGTTATCGTGAACATGACCCGATCCTGGGCGTTGTCCCCATCAAGCTCTCCGATCTTCTGCAGACCAGCTCCCAGGTCACACGCTGGTATCCCCTCGACGGCGGCGTCGGCTTTGGACGCATTCGTATCTCGATTCTCCTTCGTCACGTCGAGACCAAGCTACCCCCTAACATGCTTGGCTGGGACGTCGGCACCTTTGAGTTCGTCAGTAACAAGATCCTTGCAAAGGACTATGGGCGACAGTGCAAGATCAAGCTGCGCACTGGTGGCAGCACAGGCAAGATAACCCGCAAAGCTGGACACCTGGATGGCAAGGATCTAAGCTACGACATCTCCGATGCAACCTTCCGAGATACCCTCCGCATGCCCGTCAAGCACAGATACCGTTCCCCAGTCGTCTTCGAGTTCCACAACCAAGGCAAGCGAGGCGCAGCCGCATACGCCGTCCTCTGGCTCCAGCACCTGATCGACAATGAAGAGACCGACATCGACATCCCAATCTGGACAACCAAGAGCGGCCCCCGCCTGACACAAAACTACATCACCGAACAGAACTGGAAAGCCAAAGAGGTTCCCGGCCTGGAAGACCTGACTGAAGTGGGCCGGTTGCAGTTCAAGTGCAAATTCTCTCCAGGCATCGACGAGTCGCACGAGCAATTCGTCACTGATAATGACTCGCGCGAGACGTTCGAGACTTGGGAAGCATGTATGTCGCAGGGTGTCCGTTCACGAAGCGTCTCTATTGAGGTCCCCGCCGAAACGCAAGAGAAACATGAGCAGTCGCTCATTGATGGCCGTGACGTCCTCAAACAAGCTGATCCCAGCGAGCGACGCAGATGGATTGATCGTGATGGCCACGACTGGAGTGGTGCATTTGGCCACGATCCTCGCGCATACACGGACTCTAATGGCCGTAAGGTAGCCGAGCCTGGACGCGACGAGCCACGACATGATCCCGTCACCCCACCGCCACTGAAGGGCCAGCAATTACCCCAATCCGGCGCGCAGAACGGTGTCCAAGTGGCGAACGACCACGGCGATGAAGCCACCGACGACTCGGATGATTCCGAGACGGAGTCCTCCTCGTCATGGACCCCGTCAATGGTTAGTCCCACCGCTACCGCGGACGCGGGATCATCGCAGGCCAGCAGTAGCCAGTTGAGCCAGAGCCAGATTAACAAGGCTAATCGGCGGAGTGAGCAACGTCAACAACGTGGGATGATGCAGTGGAAACCCGCGCGAAACGCGGTGTTTGCGAAGGACGAGGCTAAGTTTGCGCTGAGGAAGATGAAGAAGAAGATTGGGATGGGTGATTTGACTGGTCGAGAGCCGGATATTGAGACGGAGACTTGAATGGACGAGATGGGGGGTTGGGAGTTGAGTAGTAATTCATTTGGCGTGTGATCGAGTTGTATAGTTTGTTTCGGGATTGATGTAAAAGGCGTTGATTGAGGGTTTTGTGACATATTACGATGCTTATGCCTCTATGAACACGAATATCTCGTATGCATGTGTTGGTTTCTCATCTACAGCCTAGGATATGAGTTTAGATGGTCCATGCGCTCAAGGTCCTTCCTAGAGTAGTTGTATGCCACCAGGCTCTTGGCTTGGCCCTCTGACTTGACTGTTCATCCTCGCTAGAAAACATCTGATTCGCATGCCCTCGTCAAGGATTTGGAAGTAGCGTCGTGTCGTAAAGTCATAATTATATTGAGACATAGCCCTCACAAAAACAAACGCAACACAAGAATGAAATCCATGCCCTGTTGTGCCCACTTAGTCGTCGTCCTCCTCCGTCACCCAAGACCGGTCACTGTCATAGCCAGGGCCAGTATGCCCCAGAGCCCGTGCCAAAGTATCGATAATTGATCCCGTTGGTGGCCCGAATCCCTCCCCCATGTGATATCCATACTCATCCAAATCTAATTCGTCATCAAAGTCCATGTCCTCGTCCCCATAGTCATCGTAATCATCATAGTCCATGAGATCTCTCAGGTCCCACATTTGATACGGCACGATCTGGAAGTCTACTTTGGTCTCCTTGAACAGATCTCTGAGACTAAGAAAACATTCCTCAGGGGTCTTCCCGGCCGGAATAATTTGACCAGGGAGTTTGACGGGTTGAGTGATATCAGGGGCGAAAACTTTGAACTCGGTCAGATTCGGGTAAAGGCCCTTTTTACAGTCCTCCGCAATGTGGCCGACCATATCCCGGATGGACGACTCGCAGTCCGCGATATGCAGCGTTTTCAGGGAAGGTGGGAATTCAGGATGCGCTGGGAAAAGAGCATGCGCGATAAACACGGTCTCGAGAGCGGAAAAGTCACGGAACGAGCCAAGTTTGCCGCGGCGAGAAAGGTGCTCTTCGAGATTCTCCAGGTCCCATGGATCGTAGGCGAACGTCAGCCCGAGACTCTCAAGACTATCCTTATGGGGGAGAATAGCTTCGTAAAGCTGCGGGGCGTTGAACTCGGGCTTGCGAAACGGCATTGCCGCCTCATCTTCTTGTAAATTCGGATTGAAGTTTTTATAAGAGAAGGATGTGAGCTTTTTGCAGGCCTGCATGAACTTTTTCATGCTACCCGCATCCATATGGCAACGGCGGAAGCTTACTTTCTCCGCCGTCACTGTGCCAGGAGTCCAGGATTTAGGGAAGGAGTCATCATGAAGATCAACGAATGCCAGGTTGGCCTCTTTGAGGTTGGGGCGTGTGAAGAATTTATGGTAGGGTGCAATGTGAAATCCGACGAATTGGTCTTCGCCTTCGAACGAGACCATTTGAAGCTCCGGAAGCAATGATGGATTGCGGTCGAAGAGATCGTTGAGCGGTCCCATGCGGACGTGGCCCGCCGGCACAAACATTTCACGAATATGGGGACACTTGTTGACCAGGAGAGCTGTGAAGACGCTGAGGTCCAGGCGCTTGAGCCCGGAGAGCCAGGTTTTCTCCTGATCACCCAATTGGAGGTCCTTGATTGCGGCTTTAAAGAGCGCAGAGTCCTTAGCCGCAAGGGGTTTGGGTCGCTCGTCGTCCAGGGGAAACATGATGTCGAGCTCGCGGACGTGCTCTCCAAGCTCTGGGCGGAGATAGATAGCTCGGGCGAAAGAGACGGTCTGGCCCAGGTAGCCGCTTAGTGCCGTGTCCTCGAAATTGTAGAACAGGGACGGCTGGGCCACGTCCCGAAACTGGCGCGAGACTAGACAGAGGTTCCGTAGATCCTTGTGCGGGTGACTATACCCTAGCCCCAGCGGATCCTTCTCATCCTTGTTATCGATGCCGTCCATGTCTTTGTTCAGTTTGCTGGCATCCTGTCCGTTGGCATTGGCATCGGCGCTTGCATTGGCATCGTTAGGCTTCTTAGCGGTTAGTTTCTCAAGAAAGCCCGGCGGGAGAGGACCCCTAAGAGGGGCAATAAAGAAGATAATACGGCTCAAGAGCTCCGGCGGGAGATCCTGGATGTTGACCATAATTATAGATAGCAGCCAGAATGACTTGAAGCAGGCGTGATGGAATTGATGCTGTACAGAAGGTTACTCAGGGGCTCATCAATGTGTTAGAAGCCCGGTGTTGGCGCGTCCTGACGCGTGAAGTTAAGCCCGCCGATCATCAATTAATGGCCAGAATAGGAAGTTAGGGCCAGGAGATTAGGGCTTTTGGCCTTATCGGAGATCATCGGATGAGATACATCACATCGCATGGGTATACAGTGTCATCTCGCTTTCTGTGAGAGCTGTGAGAGGTTGAATATATCGAGGGCATAAATAAACCCCCTCCAGTGTATACCGTGCATTGTGTCATGTGCTGATTGAATCAGTTAGAGATCGAGATGATGACTCTGGGGAGAGCTAGCAGAATGGAGAGTGTAAATACGGCGGACAATAGGCATAATCACTATATCAAATCTGACCGCTTTCAGCACCGCCCTTGCAGTCCAGGTACGAGTCAACATCACAGTACGATCACCTTCCTAATTAGGGAATCCAGGCCGAATCACAATCATCACCCAAATCTACGGATCTTAGCTTTCCCATCGCCATTAATTTCATCACTGTAGACATTCTGAATAGCTTACCTTTTGAATACCTTCTAGGAGCGTATTTAATCAGTGGTAAACTAGGGCAGCAAAGCTGCAGAAATAAGCACGTACAAATCGACCAACCAGAGTCATCGAATCAAAGATATGCCTAGGGTCTCATGCAGCAAGGCATGTAACCTTGACTGCCCGCTACAGGGACTACAGGGATTAGACTTGGTCAATTTCAGCATGCTGCCGGTCACATTTCATTAAAATTACTCATCCCCGCTTGGATGGCACCTATCGTCCGCCGCAGTGTGAACAGTATGGAGTCAAAGGAATCGATTGATCTGTTCTGTACCTACGTGTTCGATATTTTCGAGGGCGGTTGTTTGAATTCTTTTTCCATGGAGACCAACAACCCCATTAAAAATGGTGTTTGTCACTCCCTCCAATAACAACCACCTAGGAATAGCCGAACTGCAAGCTGCATAATCATCTGCATCCTCCGTCACCTGCCAAGACCACTTATGCACCCCGTCGTGCATCTTCCCGCCATCATGGCTGTCTGGCCTTGTTTGCCATGACGCCATATTTCTGGGATAGTATTAGCCACGGCGCTTGGCCTTGACCCTAATACTCGCCTGATGATCGGCACAAGTGTCATGTAGTTTCGCTATAGATTGACGATCGGAACATGAGAACAGACCGGAAAGATAAGAGAAAATAAATTATATTCAAGAAGAGAATAGACCAAGGTGTGGCTTGGTCATCAATAGAAGTAGTATGCAGTAAGTATAAGAAGCCCCCCAAAAACGGGCTAACCTACAAGCAAAAAAGCCACCAGCGCCTCTATATGTGATGGAGAACATGATTCGTCAAACAGAATAGTATATATGCATCGCCATTATGCAAGCAAGAGCAAGAAACATGCAAAATGGTAGTATTTGCCAGCCATATAGTCATTTGCCAAGCGGCTTTTCAGGCGGGGGATCAACCGGCTGAGGCGCAAGTATTTGCACCGGGATTTCAGGGTGCACATCATCAGAGAGAGCACTGACAGGGCCCAGCGTCCACTTCCACTCCCGTCGCCGCTTTACTCGGCCCTGTCGGGGAGTCTGTGGTGTAGACGAGGCATAGGGATCCGTGTCAAAGCCGTCGAGTAGTGCGACGGCTCGGACCTGTCGCTCTGCGCGCATGGTGCGCCGCTTCTTGCGCTCCGTCTTGGACAGCGGGGTATTGGCACCGCCGTCGTTCGGGCTCACATCGTCGCTCGAGGCACTGCTCGTCTCGGAAAGAGATAGCAAACTGGCTGAATCGGAGTCGTCGTCCTCGGCAGATTCGGGAGTGGGTTCTTCCGGGACCGGATCTGCCTCGCCGTGCACAGCCTCGATGGTCTCCTCTTCTTGGAACAGGTCGAGGTGCTGCGCCGTGTAGCGCTCGGTGCGGATCTCCTCCTCAAGTGGATTCCGGTAGCTCACTTGCTTCTTGGCGGGGAAGAAAACCCGGCGTGCGCCTGCGCCACCGGGCCCGCTGGTGCCTGCGGAGATGGAGCCAGAGCGGCGCCGCGAGGTTGATTCGAGAGGTGAGTTGCGTAGGATGCTGCGCACGCCTATTGGGAGTTGGTAGGGGCTTCGATAGCTGAAGGTGTTGGGATTGTTGTTTGCGTGGTGAACATAAGGAGAGATCGACTTGTTGTTGTTGTTGTTGTTGAATCGGAGGCTGGGAGGGGCCTTGGAGGAGGGCGAAGTTGTCGCGGAGGCGGGGGAGGCGACATCGTAAGCGTTCTTAAAGGTGTTGCGGACGGTCGGCGATGCGGTGGGACCAGCTGCGAAGGAGAGAGAGAGGCCGGTGGTGGAACTGCCGAAAGTTCGTGGGAGGGAGGTGGTTTGCAAGGTGAGTTTGGGTCGGGAGGTGATGGATCGGTGGTCACCTGGAGGCGACGAAAGACAGGACATTGTTGTTGAACATGAAGGTGGTCGTAGAGGAGGATAGTCGTCAGATGAAGAAGTGTAAAGATATGTCATAGAGCATGACGTGGGGAAAGGCTTCAAAAAATACAGAGAGAGATCCTCTGAGAGAGAGCCCTTCTTGGGAAAGAGTCTTGGAGTGTGTCAAGTGGCGGGGGGGGGGGGGGGGGTTGCGCTAAGAATAGTTGGCGCTTGCAAATGTGACGAGGTGATCGGAACGTCACGGGTATTGTATAGGGATCTAGATACCACCCAAAATCGCCCGTCACTCACAAATCCATGAATCTGGGATTCACGATTATTCTTATTTAACAATCTCGAGATCTGGAGAACGCAGATTTTTCTTTTTCCTTCTGTTCTGGGCATGTGGATGGGTGGATGGGCAACTATTGACGCCACCACCAGCCCGGTCGGAGATGGGGATCGGCCTCGGCCCTTGCCTGTCTTGCCCGTTCTAAAATAAACTTAAAGAGGCCAGGTGTAACAACTGATCGATGGAGACGATGGAGACGATGGAGATTTGGCGATCATGGGGCCTTTTAGGCATTGTAGGCAATCCTATTTCTCGAGAATACGGGCAGATGAACTAGGCAAACTAATAACTGATCCCCACCATCAGCTATCATCTTCATTTGATTCTTGAAAGGCTGCAAGATGATTGTATACGAAGAACCTAAGACGATTCTCATCCGGTTAGTCATTCTGGTTTCTATAAAAAGATCCCAAAAAAGATCCCGACACCAAGTGGGGCCGTTCGCCGCCCATCGAATGGCCGAGCCCGTCGTGATTATTCTGAACACAAAGTACGTGTTGTTGGCTTGTCGCCAGCGATGTTGGTTGAAGAGTTTTTCTTCTGTTGCTATCGCCGATGGACTCGATCATGAGTTTAGAAGAATAAAGTGTACTCTTCTCCGTGGTACTGGCCACAGCCCTAGCCTGTCCAGTTTGAAAACTATTAGGTAGTGTTCTAGAACGTTAGCCGACGGGATGAACCATGTTTTGCATCCTCTACTTCAACCAGGTCTTGGTTCCATAGAATCCGCTACAACAGACTAATTTTGCCTTCACTTATCTTGGTTCACTCTTGACTCTTCGCCCTCGCCTCTTCTCACCTCAACTACGGGGTACAACTCCAGCACTCCGCACGTGCCCAACCGGCGTGGCGTCCGTGCGGAATACTTGTCTTCGGACTTCCCCATCTCCTCGAACTTCCGCGACACTCCACGATCCAACAAGACAAGAGTCTCACAAACATCTCCAGCCCCTGTTTCGCGACTACGTATTCTCTTCAATTCGCGTCTCACATCTTAGTTTCAATTAGCTCCATCGCATAACTCACGTCCACTCCGTAATCCAACAACAAGGCAATCTCCACCTCCACAACCACAGTATTATGATCGTCCGTGGGAGATTCAAACGGTCCCCCAACTCTGGTCGGGATCCACCCCGATCCCCGAAGCCCCCAAGCCCGAGCCATCGTGTCCCTCGTTTGCGATAGTCCGCGAGTCTCGTACAACATGACGAAGACGGGGACATTTTCTTGCTCTTACACTCAATCCCTCGCAAAATCAATCTTCAAACCGAGCGATGACGCAAAGACCATCGCAGGGACTTGATCGATCTGCGCCACTTGATACCACTTACGGAGTGTAGTATTAACCTTTCTCCGTGCAATACGAAGTGATCGTCCTCGTATTTCCTCATTGATCGTCGCCAATATGTCGATTTCATCCATGAACACCATAGTGTAGAATAGAGGGCAACGCCATTTTGTGGATTCGTGGAGGGTGTCAATTTGCGAGGCCCACTCAGCCTTTTGTCGGGCCGTGAGCCACGATATCGCTGGATGTTGCTGATATGCTCTCGTGCGGAGAGCACATCGTATTCAATCACGCCTGATCAAAATCCGATGGGCGCTTCAGTGTCACCAATGTCGAAATGACCTCCTGGTCTCCCAATGGAATCTCAATGCGCGTCGGAGATACTTGGAAAAGCCCGCGCTAAACGTCGATCTGCAGGTCCCTCCAGTATTCCTATAGCAGAATGTTAGCTAAGCGAGAGGCTTGCATTCCAGCTACACCACAACGCTAGGTAGCGGTAAACTAGGCACCGAAAACGGCTACTCTTGACACCATTCTAAGCGTCCTACCTTCTCGGATCTTAATTACTGATACGTGCTAGTCCGTATTAGGAAAGCTTCGTGGCGACCTTCAGTATCGGAGTTTGTATGGTTGTTTCTTACAAAGAGTACCTACAGCTATGGTAGGGTGTATTCGTTGGTAATTCATCACGTTCAACATCTATGTACCTCCCGTATAGGATGCTTTGTGGTACATATTACATGAAGCATTCTCAGTAAATCAAGAAAACCGACACGATGACTAGGACGGTCGACCGAGGAACCACGTTGTAACGCATCCGAACCAAAACCTTGCCCTGCAAATTAATATAATTGTCTCGCGGCAGCAAATTCCTAATTCACTCGAAATATAAATCGAAGCAAATGCCTAAGGACTATGTTACCACCTCCAGACTCGTCAAGATCATTGCGAAAAATTTTACGGGTTGTCCTGGTGTAATCGCGCAGTTCGGCTAAGCTATGGAATAGCCGTATGTCATTGCGCTCTCCTCCACTGCGAGCCCACTCAATCAAATCAACAATGTTGACGTATATACCCCGCACAGCCTATTGCCCGACGTTAACAGTATTTCTCAGGAATATTTGGTAATCATACTACCTTTTCGCAGCCAAGACAAGTTTTTGGTAAGGGTTCAATCCTCACAGCGCGGCAAAGTGAATGCCAAGCCGCAAGGTCATCCTCGGCTCCAAACCAGAGCTTAAACTCCTGGCTAAGAGCTTCTTGATATTGTTGCCAAGCTCGATTAGATTCCTCTTGGCCTCTTCGCCAACCATAGAACCTTTGTAAAGACGAGTACGATTCAGTCGGCGGCAAGGTGGGATCATACACAAAACCATTGAACGACTGGAAAAATCTGTTTAAAGGAGTTCTAGGCATCTGGAAATGCGCGGGCGAGTCGCGAAGATGCTGATTGAGGGCGTCCTGGCTGCCAAACGACCGATTGCAGGGCTCACAATCATAGGACGGGACATGCGCGGGCGAGTCGCGAAGATGCTGATTGAGGGCATCCTGGCTGCCAAACGACCGATTGCAGGGCTCACAATCATAGGACGGGGCATGCGCGGGCGAGTCGCGAAGATGCTGATCGAGGGCGTCCTCGCTGCTAAACGACCGATTGCAGGGCTCACAATCATAGGACGGGGCATGCGCGGGCGAGTCGCGAAGATGCTGATCGAGGGCGTCCTCGCTGCCGAACGGCCGATCGCAGAGTTCGCACCACTTCATAGCAATAGCTTGTTGGAACAAGTTAACAACTTTGCGAAAGTTCAGAAGACATATATCTTGTTCCATCCTACCCGCATTATGAAACCAAATGGTACATAGACGCAAGAGTGCCCGTCCTACCCGAGTCAACCAATCCCCTGTAAGTTGAGAATGCGCAAACACCATTTCTGAGATGCAGCTGCACAGTGTACGTGGTCATTGTGTACAGCGTCTGTGATGTCGTGGTCTCAGCTGATTGGGTGCTTCACTTTCTGAGCTCATGCAGAGCCTCATTAGCCGCTTTATCATTCCTTAGATTCTTATTATTCCAGCTCACTGCTTTCTTCTAGTATTCTGAGCTGATTTTGCAAATTTTCTACGGCACTTCCAATTCCCGCCACCCTCATGGCTAAACCCAAAAGCGAAGAGATGATGATTGACCCTCCCTGTCTGTGGACAGACTTTTTATCCTTAGAACCACTCTATCAAGAATTAAGAGATTTGAAAGAACAAGTATGTTATTATTGGCTCTTCTGCAGACTGAAATCTGACTATAGGCGAAGGGGTGGTCAAACGAAGCCGGTGACAGATTTTTCCAGAATCGAAATCGAGTTGCAATGAATCCGAGTCAGAAACAAAAAGACAGCTTCTACAGAATGACGCAGGTGGTAGGGAAGGGGTTGGCCGAAGAGTCAAAGATTTTCAATCTGGACTCTATTTGCCCAAGGGTACTTGATGTCAACCCAAAACGGTGGTCCGAGTACTATCACATTAGGGTATTATTATGATAAGTGAGCGTAACCGCGCTATAACGTATTTGTATGTAGTTCCCTAACTATTTTAGTTTTGATTAGACTACACGGAATTGCAATATCCGGTAGATCCTATTTATATATTAGCTTAGGGGTATTTTAATAGCCCCCTAAGTCCTTATCCTATATTCTTTTCTTCTCTAGAATTATTATTATTATTAATTTATATTATATTCCTTCCTTTTTAATTCCGTTACTCTAATTAGCCTATTTTATATACTCTATAGCTATATAATTATTAATAGTTATAAGCCTAATAGTCTACTAGTAATCGGAGTATATATAATATTAGTATATTAATCCTACTAGTAATCTCTCTTCTTGTTATCTAGCTTACTATACCCTATTCTACTAAAGATATTAGCTCCTATCGATTCCTTAAGCTAGACCGTAATAGAAACCCTATAGGATAAGCGCCTTCGTTCTAATACTTAGTAGAGATTATAGATTAGCTATATTAAATCCTTAGTAATAAAGGAGGAGGTTTAGTACTATATAAACCTTAATCTTCTTAAAGAAGATATATAAAAAGCGCTAGTAGACTTAAGGGATACTTTCCTATTACCTTCTAAAATTAATCCTATAGTAATATTCTCTATAAAGCTAGATAAGAAGGATTAGATTAAATATTAGTAGTTAATTACTAAATTTAATAAGGAATAATCTTTTAATAAGTAGATTTATACTAAAATTAATAAGATTAATATCCTACTATAGAAGAATATCGCTCCGGAGTTCTACTATATTCTTAAGGATAAAAATACCCTATATACTAAGCTTATATAACTAGCCTAATAATTTACCTTAAAGAGAGATAATTATTACTAGCGGACCTAAAATATATAGAGAGACCTAGTAAAATACCTTATTAAGAGTATCTTAATAGATAAATAACTTACTATATAGTTAAATTTATTACGGAGCGTAGTAAAGTATCTTATATAGTATCCTGAATTTTATTCCTTAAAGCTAATTAGCTAGAGGGCGGTAGAATCCTTCACCGGTTAGCACTATCACGTAATCCTAGAGTAAATATTAATAGCCTAATTATTTAGGCTATAATTTAGGCTATAATTCACGTAATATATAATATTTTTATAATCCTTAGGTTTTAGGTATTAATATACCTACGTAATACCGTAATATTTTTATAATCCTTAGGATTTAGGTATTAATATACTTTTAACTCTCGTTATATTAGGAATTTAGGATATCTTTAATTTTTTATAACCTATATTTTCTCTAGATCTCCTCGATATTATCCTCCCCCTACCTAGTATAGTTACTCGTTCTATCTCTATTTCTATAATATTAACCGCGTAGTGCTAGGTCCGGCTATCTAGTCGCGCGTTCTATCTCCGTTTCTATAGTATTAACTAAGTAGTGCTAGGTATAGTCGCCCGTTCTATCTCTATTTCTATAATATTAATTAAGTAGTACTAGATATAGTCGCGCGTTCTATCTCCGTTTCTACGATATTAACCGTATAGTACTAGGTATAGTCGCCTATTCTATCTCCGTTTCTACGATATTAATCGCGTAGTACTAGGTCCGGCTATCTAGTCGCCTATTCTATCTCCGTTTCTACGATATTAACTAAGTAGTACTAGGTATAGTCGCGCGTTCTATCTCTATTTCTACGATATTAACTACGTAGTACTAGGTCTAGCTATCTAGTCGTACGTTCTATCTCTATTTCTATAGTATTAACCGAGTAGTACTAGGTATAGTCGCCTATTCTATCTCTATTTCTACGATATTAACCGCGTAGTACTAGGTATAGTCGCGTATTCTATCTCTATTTCTATAATATTAACTACGTAGTACTAGGTCTAGCTATCTAGTTACTTATTCTATCTCTATTTCTACGATATTAACTAAGTAGTACTAGGTATAGTCGCCTATTCTATCTCTATTACTATATTATTAACCTTAACTAGGGTTCTTATAGCCCTATAGTGTTATCTACGCGTTTCTAGTAACTAGATCTTAGAATTAGACCCTATAGTCCTTTAAGCCCTCTCTATTTCTATATTATTATCCCTAACTAGGGTTCTTATAGCTCTATAGTATTATCTACGCGTTTTTAGTAACTAGATCTTAGAATTAGACCCTATAGTCCTTTAAGCCTCCTCTATTTCTATATTATTATCCTTAACTAGGGTTCTTATAGCCCTATAGTATTATCTACGTATTTTTAGTAACTAGATCTTAGAATTAGACTCTATAGTCCTTCGAGCCCCTTAGTATTCTATCTCTAGTTCCCTATTATTAACCCTATATTACTAGGTATAGTCGTGTTTTAAATCGTTAGGGGGGTCCTAGGGAGGGAACCCCTCTAGTATTCTATCTCTAGTTCCCTATTATTAACTCTATACTACTAGGTATAGTCGCCTATTCTATCTCCGATTCTATAATACTAACCCTCTAATACTAGGTATAGTCGTGTTTCGAATTATTAGGGGGGTCCTAGAGGAGGAACTCCCCTAGTATTCTATCTCTAGTTCCCTATTATTAACTCTATACTACTAGGTATAGTTACCTATTCTATCTCCGATTCTATAATACTAACCCTCTAATATAGGTATAGTCGCGTTTTGAACTATTAGGATAGGTCCTAGGGGAGGAAGGGTAGATACTATAACTTATAATCTTAATAGAGCTATCTTCGACCGTTTATATAGCTATAAGGGCTACTTTTAGATCTCTATACTCCGAAAGAATTAAGATTAGATCCTTTTAGGTTATTAGGGCCTAACTTAGTTCTATATAGCTAGTAAGAGCTAATCTATTATACTTAGTAATACTATTATATATAATTTAAGTAAACTAAACCTAATTAAGATATAATTTATATTACCTAATTAAAGGCGAAGATAACTACTATACCTCTTATTTATTAAATATAAGTAAGTTAAGTACCTACTACTACTAATATTAGTATCTAACTCGTAATATATATAATTTATAAAGGCTAATTCTTAGTATCTAGGTTTTATTTTAGCCTCTCTCTTCGACTACGCTACTCTACCCTTAAGTATTACTTATATCTAGAAGCTACGCTTAATACTATACCGGTCTCCTAGTTAAAGCTATAGTAACTAAAGGCCGCTATCTTCTAGGATATAGTACTAGTTCCTATAAGGTTCTGCTCGACTAGGCCTCCGCTCCTCTAGTCTACTATCTATCCCTATAGCCTTTAGAGGCTATTTAGATACTAGATAGTAATAAATATAAAGGCTAGGTATATATTAGGAGTACTAATATCTTAGAGAGTACCTATTATAGTACCTTATAGTAGGGTATACTCTTAAGTAAGCGATATAACTACTACTACGCTTAATACTATACTAGTCGCCTAGTTAAAGCTATAGTAACTAAAGGCCGCTATCTTCTAGGATATAGTAGTAACCTCGGCTTTATACTTAAGTACTAGTCTACTCCTTCTCCCTAGTATCCTTAGTATTATTAGTATTATCCTTATTCTAGGGCTTAGCCTAACGCTTACGCTTATTCGACTTACGCTTTAGGACTAGAGTACTTAGATCTAATATAGCTAAATCTCTAGTTCCTATAATACTCCCTAGAGTAGGCTTAACTATAAACTATCCCCTTTAGTCCCTCTAAAAACTACGCTAGTTACCTAGTCGAAGCTATAGTAACTAAATACTACTATCTTCTAGGATATAGTACTAGTTCCTATAAAGCTCCGCTCCTCTAGTTCTCTACTCTAATAGTTCTCTACTCCTCTAGTTCTCCGCTCCTCTAGTTCTCTACTCCTTTAGTTCTTTACTCTAATAGTTCTCTACTCTACTAGTCCTCCGCTTAACTAGTCCTCTACTTAACTAGTCCTCTACTTAACTAGTCCTCTACTTAACTAGTCCTTACTTAACTAGTCCTTAACTTAACTAGTCCTTAACTTAACTAGTCCTTACTCGACTAGTCCTTAACTTAACTAGTTCTTAACTTAACTAGTCCTTAACTTAACTAGTCCTTAACTTAACTAGTCCTTAACTTAACTAGTCCTTAACTCGACTAGTCCTTAACTTAACTAGTCCTCGACTCGACTAGTCCTTACTCGACTAGTCCTTACTTAACTAGTCCTCTACTTCTCTAGTTCTTACTCGACTAGTCCTCTACTCCTCTAATCCTATAGTAGTAGTAATTAGTATTAGCTTTATAATCGCTAAAGCCTTCTAGAAATCTATTATTAGATAATTCTAGAATATCTAGTAGTAAGGTCTTAGACTATCTAGTAAAGGACTTTAATACTAGATAATCTAGAATTATCTAGTAATAGATTTCTAGAAGGCTTTAGTAATTATAGAGCTAATACTAATTACTATTACTATAGAACTAAAGGAGTAGAGGACTAGTTAAGCGAAGATTTAGTTTATACTAAGGCGGCGGCTCTATCGCTACTAAGATTTAAATAAAAGATATCGTAAATTAGTTAATAACGTAGAAATAGAGATAGAATGTATAATTATACCTAATACTATAAGGTTAAAATCGTAGTAGTTCTAATAATTATATCTAATATTAACCGCGTATCCTAGGTATAGTCGCCTTTCGAACCGTTACTTTTTAGTAATTCCGTAATACTAATTATATAGTACTAGGAACTATCTAGTAGTAGATTTTAATCTAAAGGAAATCCCTAAAGATAGGAGTAAGGCTATATATCTTTAGACTTTTAACCTTTTAGGCCTAAAGCTTTAGGCCTTTAGATATCTAATTATCTAGCTAAATCTAAATCTTTATCTCTTTAATATCTTATCTTTTACGTTCTTATCTATATTATACTAATCTAAGCGAATAGATTCGGATTATAATATACTAGTAGCTATAAAGCCGCTATAGTTATACTATACTAGGTATAGTCGCCCTATTCCCTCTTAATCTACCTAATATTAACTATATTATACTAGATATAGTCGTTCTTTAACTATATCTTTAATCTAAATCTCTATTATATTTACTACTTAATAGAATTACTATTATATTATAATCTAAATCTATTTATTCTTTACCTATTTTATAGCTATTCTACCTCTTTTACTCTATATACTATTATAATATAGCTAATATTACTAGTACTATATAGCTTATTAGCCTATAGGTTAGCTTATAGAGGATAGATTCTTAGGGTACTAATTATACCCTCTACTAAATAAAAAAAGTACGCCTTAAAATAATTATAGACCCCTATAAACGCTTATTATATATATAGAGTAGATATATATATCTCCCCGCTATTCTAGTTCCGGATATATAGGTATTCTAATCTAAATATTTAACCTACTTAGTTTTCCTCCTATTTACTAGTAGTAAAGACGTAACTTACTTTTTTATAATAAGAATATAAACCTAAAGAGATCCCTATATATTAGATTTCGTTAAGGAAATATAATAGAATATATATAGCTTAAACTTATATCTTTATTAATCTAAGAGCGTAGTTAACTAACTAGACTATAGGCCTAAAGGAGTATAGATAGGATTACGCTTAATATATATAGTAAGAATTTTACCCTAGGCTCTATACTTACCCTATAATCTTAACTTTATCCCTATATACTAAATATAGAAGGTAGGGTATATTTATAGGGCTTAATATTATAGTATTAGCTTAATCCTCTTCTCTATTATACCTTACCTCCTCTTCTATCTATATATACCCTATTCCTCCTAAGCTTCTTTAATCTAGTCTATATAGGTTATAAGCTCTAACCTCTTTCCTTATTACTAATAGAGTTATATAGTAGCTAACTTCTATCTTTATAGTCTCCTATAGCTATAATTTCGATTTTTTTATTTTATAACTCCTATTACTATCTCTTTCTATAAGTCTATATAAGTAAAGATTAGCTTTAAGATAGTTACTCGCTAAATATATAGTAACTATATAAAGAAGAAGGATATTATATAGTTTATATCTTTAGACTCTTCGGCCTACCTCTAGACTTATAAGGAATACTATAATAGGTATATAGCGTATTAAGTAAGTAATAAACTATATTTATATATCTCTATTAGCTAGACTAAACTTTAACTAATATAGAAACGAAAGCGATCTTTATCTAGTAAGATACTATAGTCTTCCTCTTATACCTTATTTATAGCCCTAGTTATAGCTATAATAAGGTTCTCTTTACCTTAAGTTATTATATTACTACTTATAATTATATATATAGATCCTACGATCTACTAGGAAGATTCGTCGGAGAATTAGAGTATATTCTCTTAGCTACTACTATTAAGTAAGATTACCTAAATAACTCCTATACCTTAATTTCCTCTAGCTATAGGAAGACTACCTTCGCTAAGAGTAGTTATCTTACTACTAGTATTCCTATATCTAAAGTAGATAGGTTAGCCTATAGATCTATACTAGTAAGAGAGCGTATTCTCCTAATTATCCTAATCCTTATATTTCGCCTTATTCTCCCCTCCTTAATTACCGCTACCTCTAGGCCTCTATATAAGCTCCTATAAATTATAAACTATCTAGTAGTAGATTTCGAATAAATAGCGTAAGAATTAACTTACTTATAGGTATAGTAAGGAATATTTGCTTACTCTATCGCTCCTATAGCTATAGCTATTATTAATAGGCTCTATATAATTATCCTCTATAGGGTATATAGCTATAAACTCCCCTAATAATCTAATATAGTAGCTATTATCTTCCTAATACTCTAAGCCTACCCTAACGCCTCTTAATTTATAGTAGTCTTACTTTACCTATATAGAGTACTAACTCCTCTATATATCTTATTAGCGTTTAGCTATTCTAGCGTAAAATAGCTAGCTCTATATCTATTATAAGTATAGTATAGATATATCTAATTATCTATAATACTATATCTTAGGAGAATATAAGGTTCGCTAGCTATATTATATTAACTATAAAGGGTAAATCTATAAGGATTATAATACCTATTAGTATAGTAATCTTATTCTTAGTAGCTAGCCTAGCTAGGCACTAGTGCCTAATCCTATAGAGAATAATCGTATTAGATATAGTTATCCTAGATATACTATACCTCTCGCTATAGCGCCTCCTATATCCCTAGATATACCCCCCAAAGTTACTCTAGGCGCTATAATCTCTAAGGCTAACTTTACGCTTATTTATAACTTCTATTAGGTACTTAAGGTAGAGAAGTTAGAAACCTACTTACGCTATAGGGAGCGCTAGTTCTATATAGAGCTTAACGTAGCTAGTATCTATAGATAATATCGGAAATATAACTAGGGATAAGTTATTTATAAATATAGGGAAAATAATAGTATAATTCCCCTACCTATACTATAGTATCTCTCTAAATTAACCTAGGTTAAGGAGATACTTATCGCTAAGGTCTATATCTCTATCTAGGTATTTTAGGTATATAGCTACTAATATAAGTACTATAGGTATATTATATATTTTATCTAAAATATAGTATAGATATATAAGACCCTCCTATTACTACCTAAAGAGCTTTAGGTTATTCTCCTTCGGCCGCCTAACTTAGATATAAACCTATAGATATAATATTAGTTTCGCGATAATTTCTATATATAGCGTACTATTATAGAGTAATAGCTAGAGTTTCTTATCTATAACTACCCTACGTATTATAAGATATAAGTTCGGACCTATATAATAGCTAAACTACCTAAGAATAATACTATTATAGACGACCTTCTCTCTATTAATATCCCTAAATAGGATATTATACCTAATTATAGGCCTTAACTAGAGCCTAAGAGAGCCCTAGATAAGGAGCCTAACGATCCTAAGGTAGTTAGCGTTCCCGATATCTATACTAGCGTTAATAAATACGAGTAGCTCTATAGGCTTCTATAGATCTATAAATAGTTAACTAGTAGATAGTTAATACTAGGGCTAAGTTAACGAATATATCTCTTAGCGCTAACTCTAAGACTTACTCTAATTAATAAGTTTAATAAGTCTATTCCTCTTATATTATCTATATTTCTATCGCTATTCCTATTTAGTCGCCTAGACTATATATAGGCCTATTAATATAAGGTAGATAACTCTAAATTTATTAAGTACCTAATATAGTATAAGTCTAGCGCCTTTACCTACTACTCTTACTTCTATTATATAGCGTTTAATATATTTATACGTTGTACGGCCGTTTATATAGCTAGGTTCTATATATTAAGATAGTAGGGTACTCTACCTATACTAGACGAACTCCGCGCTATATTCGCTAAAGACTAAGAAAATCCGGAAGTAGTAAAGATCGTTTTATCTATTATACTATTTACTAAGATATTACGTAGGATACGCCCTTACTAGGGTTAAAAGTAGGCCTAGTTAAACGCTATAATTAACTAACTTAGGTTAGCGTATATCTTCCTTATACTCTCTACTATAGATCTCTACTAGTAAGACCTTATACGCTATCTACTATACTACGATCGATAGTAATAGGGTAATAATAGTAAGTAGTACACGCTTATATAGGTAGCTATTCAAGACTATCTATTTATTATAGTATAGTAGTTTTATATCTAGTTTATACTCTTCTATAAATATATATTAGTCCCTAAATTTAGCATAGAAGATTACTAGTCTCGCTATAAATAGTAGGGTCGTAGGTCTATATATATATATTTAGTACTATAGCTTACTAACGCCCTAAATCCTAACGAGCTACTAATAGAGGAACTATAGGAGTATTTTATAACTATATAGGGGTTCTATATTACTACTATAAACCTATATCCCGATCTCCTACTACCTATAGCTAGTGAAAGGCCTTTAATATAGGCTAATAATAATAAGATCGAGAATACCCCTAAGTTTCTTACTTACCTAGTCCGCTATATATAGACCTATAGGTATAGTACGTATTACTAGCGGAAGAAAAGGGGGACTAATATAGTTATATATCGGTTCTACTTTCTATTCGATATATAGGACTAGCTAATATTAAAGAAGCCGAAGGGCTTATCGTTCTAGTACCTATATCCTAAGCGCTACGCTATAGATTAGAACCTTAACGCGTTTAACGTAATATATCTCCTTAGGTAGCTAGTAAATATCGATATTACTCTATATATAGGTACTAAGGCCCTTAAGTAATATCTATTAAAGTACTATAGTAAGGCCGAAAAGCCTACTACTTTATATTAGAGTATAATATAGACTATTCTTACTAGACTATCTAAGTCCTATAACCTATAGCTTATAGCGACCTATAAATTCCTTAATACGCTAATTAGTAAACAAGATTAGAGTATATAGGAAGTCTATTTTATTCTCCTAGGTAATTCTCTTAATAATAGTAGCTATTCTATACGCTATATTAACTATAGGCTATTTAATAGGCTAATTAACTATATAATTAACTAGGAAATAGGAGAGCTATAGTAGAGTAAGTTATTATTAGAGAAGTATATAGCCTAGCTAGATAATTTATAGGATAAAAGCTACCTCTTCTATCTATTACGCGTTAATAATTAGAAGAAAGAGTAGTATACCTAAGATCCGGACTATATTCTATAGTACTTAAAGATCTTTAATCTAGCTACTAAGAGTAACGACTTCGCCTAGATAAAGCTTATACTCTACTACCTATTTACTTAGATTAGCTAGCTTAAGGAAGTAGGTAGCTAGACCTTTAATATATACTCCGCGGCCTAGGAGTACTAAAAGGCGCTATATAATAGCTACTATAAGAAGGATTACTATAAGAAGCTACTAGATACTAATCCTAAGTAGCTATTTAAAGATACTAAGTCGGAAGTAGATAATAATATATAGCTATCGTAAGGTAGGCTTACTACTTATATAGGCTACTATAGTAATAATATAGTAGAAGTAGAGGACCCTAATTACCTAGGTAAGCGCTATATTAATTATTAATATAATTAGTTAGGGGAGATAGAATATTAGTAATATCTATCTTTTCCCCTAACCTTTTAGAAAGACTTAAAAATAGCTAACTTAGTAGACTAGCGGACTATAGTAGATATAGGCCTAGATACCCTAAACTAGGAATAATAAGATCTATATAATCTTATTATTAATTATTTTCGATATACTCTTTACTATAAGTATATAACTAACTAGCGAATCCTTTAGTACTTCTCGAAAAACCTATAAGAGCCTAGCTATAGTATACTAAAGCCTAAGCTATAGCTTCTAATTAACCTAGATAGTAAGGCTAGAACTAGAAAATCCTACTTAATCTAGATATTATTAGCTAAGCTCGAGCTACTTATAGAGTAGGAGTACTAGGCTATTCTAATTATACGCGCTACTCTTACTAGGGTAGCAGCGTATAATATTAATAGTATAACTCTCTATTTACTTCTATATATCCTAATTAATCTCCTAACTAGCCTATATCTATCTATATTTAGACCTATACTCCTATAGCTATAGCGGAAGCTAGCGAGTATCTACTACCTTATTATTAATAAAAAATCGATAATTAGGTTATATATACTCTACTATATAGATATATATTACTAGTAAGTATTTCTAGCTTAGTATAATAAGCTATTCGGTAGGCTTAATATTATCCTTATAGGTAACTTTTTCTAACTACTACTAGTGCTTATATAGGGGTTATACTATATAAATCCTAAGAGCGATAAGAAGAAGAGTAGCGCTAGGTATTACTAGAGCTTTATAATAACTCTCTAGCTAGTTAGTCCGATATACTAGTAAGGTATAAATTAAATAGTGATCTAATTTCGAGAGGCCCTAGATTATTTATAGCTTAAGATACCTATAGTTATAGACTAGTAGTTACTTTTACGCTAATTAAAGTATAAGCTCTTCTAGTAGGAAGTTAACTAATTTAATAGTATACTACGTCTATTCTATAATAAGGAGCTAGTCGCTACGTTTAACTATAAATATATATATAATCTCTAGAAGCCGGTGATTCGTATTATAGTAGATAACTAAGGCCCTAAAGCGTAGTAGGCTAGTACTAAGGATATAGGTAATCTCGTAAACAAGCTATATCTATATCTCGACTATTATATAATACTATAAGAAAATCTTTAGACTAAATAAGGACTAGTAAATAGGGCCTTTAGCTAGATATATAGCTTCGTATAGCCCGAAGGTATATTAAATCTATAGATAATATACCTATCTACCCTACTTATTAAGTTTAATAACTATATAGGCCCTTAAGTTATTAAGGAGGATAAGCGTAACCTTATCCCTATCTTCTAATTACTATAAGACTTTAAGTATAAAGATTAATCTTATACCTATATATAGTTTCCCCTAGTAGTTATGTTCGCTATAATAGTCTATAAGGCCTAAGGGCTATCTCTAGATTATATTATAGTCGATATTAAGGATATTAAGTTTTCTACTAGTCTACTATATATAGTAGTCTCCCGCTCGCGAACGTTAGAGGGTCTAATAATTAAGTAGCCCTTTAGTATAGAAGCTCTTACGCCTAAGTAGAAGAGCTAGGAGATTATAATATATATATACGATTAGGAGAAAAGAATTCTATAATCTATATATACCCCTACTTTATATAATATACTAGATACTAATAATCTTACTCTTAGTATATAGGGCCCTAGAGTCTAGATTAGGCTCTTCCTCCTATTATACCTAATAGGTATTTAGGTACTATAACTCGCTAGTAGGCGACTCGTTAACGAGATATATAGCTCCTCTACTCTCTAATAGTCTATTCGATCTACTAAGTCTTTTATCTATAGGTATTCGCTTATACACTATAAGTTAATAATCCTAACTATAGCCCTATAAGACCTAATAATAAGGTAAGTACTACTACTAAGCTCTAGTCTATAACTACTAACGGATATTACTATAGTCTAAGTCTTTATTAGATAATAATAGCTAGCCGAGTTCTATATATTATCTATTTATCTAATCTTAGCGCTAGCTAGCCCTTTTAGCTAAGAAAATTAACTACGTTACCCCTATATATATAAAGTACTACTTCTAATTAGTATAGAAAGTTATAATAAGGCCTTATAATAATAATTATATAGCTATACTATATATAGAAATAGTAGGGCTAATCGGAGTAATAGAATTAAAAGGAGAAGAGAGGAATTATAATAATAATTAATATAAGAGAACTATAGTAGCTATAAAGTATAAAGAGGCTAGTAGTTCTATAGCTCCTAAGGTAGTAAGTAGAAAGAGTAGAGATAGACTACCTTATATAGAGCCTCCTAGATCTCTACTAGCTATATAGCTACCTACTTATTATTATATAGAATCTAATAGTAATAGTTATAATAGTGATTAATAATATTACGAGTTATCTCCCTAAGAAATAAGTAAATAGGCTAGTAGATAGTCCCTTTAATATTATAAGCGTAGTAGTAGGTTAGTTATAGCTAATTTCTAATATACCTATAATAGTAGAACTCGAAGTTATAAGGTATAATCTATACCTTATAGCTAAGAAAAATCCGCCGAAATATACTATCCTAGATTATAGCTATAAGGTAACGCGTATAGAGTATATTAAAGAAAAGCCTACTAGGTAGGCACTAGATCCGACTTATTACTAAATCCGAATTAGTAGGGATTATAATAAAGTAGTAACCTATTCTTACTCTTAGTAGAGATACTTAGCGTACTAAAATAGGGCGCTCTTTAATATATAGATAATAAGAGGTCTATATAGAGTTAACTATTAGGTAGATAATAGAGAGGATTATAGGGTAATTAATAAGATAAAATAACTATAATAACCGCTAAAGGTACTATAAGGAATAATATTAATAATAATTCTAAAGAAAGAAGAAAGAAGAAAGTAATAAAGGGATAAATTATATTAGGGCTATTAAAATCCCCCTAAGATAAAATAATAACTAAGGGCCTAGGATATTATAATTCCGAGTAACCTAATAGAAATAAAAATAAGTATAGATACTATATAAAAGTATTATAGCGTAGTTAAACCTATTTAGTATAATAAGCTACGAATATAAAGGTACTAAGAGTAGCGTTTTTAGCTAGTACTATTAGGTCTAATATAATAATTATATAAGAGATTACCTTATATCTTATTATACTAAATTATAGCTATATCTATCTAATTATATAAGTCTTACCTTAAATAGCTAACGCTAATTCGAACTAGTATCTTCCCTCTCTATCTCTAAACTATTCTCTATATCCGCGCTCTCCCTCTAATTTCCGAACTTATCGTTATAGTAGAGAATTATATATATCCCTAATTTAGCTATAGTATATCTATAGTAAGTAGCTAGTATATAAGTCCTTATCTCTAATATACTATATAAATCCTACTTAGTAGGTATATATATAGCTTATCTATATCTCTATTAGCCTAGTACTAGCGCTCTAGATATACTAGATATAGCTAAATCCTAGCTATACTACTCTTTAAATCGTATATACTATCTCTATCGTTACTTAGAGAGTCTATAGATATATCCTTATCACTCTTTAAATTATATACGCTATCTCGGTCGTTATTTTAAGAGTCTATAGATATATCCTTATTACTAGGCGCTAATACTAATAGATACTCTTATATATCTTCCTACTTAGTTAAATTACCTATATTACTATTACTATATATCGATACTACTAAATATATATCGCCTATATTAGTATATATATCCTTATTATCGTTCCGAATACGAATATTACTAGGTAGTATAGATAGATATATAGTACTACTAACCTATAGTATCTACTATTACTCTACCTCTACTTACTATATCTCTATTATTATAGGCTATTAAGCTATAAGGTAGATAGTCTTATTATAGGCCCTACTAAGGTATATACTCTTCTTAGAGGGCTACTTATTACTAACCTTCTAAGGGTATAATAGTATCTTATAACTATTAGTATTACGTTATAGGTCTTACTTCTAAGGCTATATATATTTACTATATAGGCTTAAAACTTAAAGGGTTAATAGGTTATAGAAAGTACGTATATAGCTAGAGATAAAGGAAAAATCTAGCGTAGAGCTATAGGATAGTAGAGAGGATAAAAGAGAAGAGAGACTAGAAGAGAGGTAGGATAGAATAGCGTAGGATAATCTTATTAAATAGGCTTAGGCCCTCTTCTCTTAATTAATTTACCTTACTTATCCTCTATACCTCTTCTTAGCTTATCCTACTTACTTCTAATACCTCTTATATCTAGCTCCTCTCTTACCTTCTATACTTTATTATAATCTTATATCTATCTTACGATAGCTAAAAGTATTAGTATATCTTCCCTTTCTCTCTATATTAGTCTCCTATACCCTACTAACCCTATTTAGATATAATATAGTATTTAACTAAATCTACTATAGCCTCGAATACTATCTTTCTCTAATCTATCGATACTATCTCCTAGCTAGCCTTACCCTAACGCGATAACTTTAGTAATAACGTCTTTATACCTTAGTTTATATATAAGTAGATAGTTATATTCCTATAGTAGATATAAGACCCTAATTACTATATTATAGTAGAAGACTCTATAGCTCGCTATATCTATCTTCGCTACGCCTATAATACTACCTACTATAGTAGCGACCTTAGTTTCTACTTATTCTAGTATAATAGGTAATTTTCTATATAGTATACGCCTTACTAGCGAGCTAGTATATCTTATATATAGTTCTAGTAGGAGACTCGATAGCGCCTCTCCCTAACTACCTACCTTATCCTAATACCTATATATAAGGATAGTAGCCTCTCTTATTAGATATAGATATATTACGATCTACTATACTACGAGGGAGTAACCTACTTCTATATATATAAGGACTATAATATAGCCCCCCTAGTAACTAGATATAATAGCTTTTAGGTTAGATATCTTTATTCCCTATCTACTATATAGTCTTAGGTATAGCGCTACTAATATATACTATAAGAGTAGTAATAGTAGCTTAGACTAGCGTTAGTATAGTTTACTTCTCTATTCTTAATACTAATATTATTCTAAGCTACTATACTAGTATAATAAACGACTTAATTAAATTAAGTACTTAAGTATAGAAATATATAGATAATAGATCACGAGAAATATTAATAACTTAGACTAAAGAACGAAATAAGTAGTATAATAGATAATCGTAATAAACTATATAAGCCTATATCTACCGCTAATTTAACCTTCGAAATCTATAAGTAGGAGTATAATAGCTAAGATTAACGAACTATAGAAATCTATTCTTACTAATAAGATTACTATAGTAGTCCCTATAGACTATAAGATAGAGCTATATCTATATATAATATCCCCTACTCCTTATTCTTATTACTACTATTACTTAGGTTTATCGCTATAGTCTTATTATCTAAGTTAATAAGCTCCTTAGTAAGCTCGAAAAGACTCTTTTAGAAGGTATTTAGCTAGGTATAATTATTCGCGAGGTTCGCGAGAGCTAATTTTAGATTACTTATAGTTAACTTAAGATTTATCTATATAGATTAGATAGTATTTATATTTATATCTATACTTAGGAGTAGCTATTTACTAGTTAGCGAGAGGGACTATAGCTTCTTTCGATATTTACGAAGCTTATACTTAGTAAGCTTCTTCTACTTCTTAGCGTTCTTCTATCCCTTCTTTCCCTTACTCTCTTTAGGAGACCCGCTACCTTTTTTATTTATAGATTATTAGCGAACTCTTTATTTAGTAGATAGTATACTTACGGAAATTATAGTTAGCTCTACTAAATATCTAATAGTAGTTTATATAAGCCTAATTTAATTCCCCTTTAGCGACTATATAGCCTATAAATAGACTAAGACTATCCTTATACTACTTATAGATAGTATTATTATCCTTTATATCTCTAATAATCTATACTAAGATAGCTTTAATATTCTACTACTAGTTCCTAATCTTAGAGTATAGATTAAGTATAGGTATCTTACGAACCTATAACTCCTACTTTAGAGTTAACCCCTAAAGCCTTATAGTTACTAATAATTATCTATTAATCTATTTCTTTAACTATACTAGCTTTACCTATAGTCTAGTAGGAGAGTATATAGAGTTAGTAGCTACTCCTATATCTAGTATAGATAGTATTAGAGAGAGCGGAGACAGAGATATATTATTATTATTAGCTATTATATCTAGGGGAGATAGTATAATTAGCGATACTAGAGAGAACGAAGGCGTTCTTTAAGGAGGGTTAATACTTATTAACGAGCTTATAGGGTATATAGGTATTTCTAGTAGATTATTAGCGTTATCTAGTAGAAACTTAGGTAAAGACGTTAACCTATTTAGGTAGTAAATCCTCTAGCTATAGAGGAGTATAATCCTTAAGAGTCCTAGAGATTTAATAATAATTTATAGTATAGGTCTCTTTATTATTAGTTTAGGGATTAAGTAGGGGTCTATATTAATAGGAGGGGTAAGATAATTCCTAAAGATAGCGTTTCTTTATTCCGAAGCTATATATAACTACGTACTTTATACCTATATAGCGCTATAGGATAAAAGCTATTTTACTTTATATCTACTAGGACCTTCCTATTAGTATCTTTATTAAAGAGATATTAGCGTATAATACTATATATAGACTCTAGTATAGGTATATAGTAGATATTCTACTAAAGGTAAACCTAGTATTAAGTATCGCTAGGTTTTATAGTATAACTACTAGTATCTATCTTACTAGTTAAGATATAGTAGATATATAGGGTATAGGGTATATAATCTCTAGAATCGCGAGGTATAGGGGATATAATAGGATCGCCTTTATCTACTATTATAAGGTATATAAGGGGAGTAGGGTTATTAGCTTTATCTTAAGGGGGCTATATAGATAAGGGACTACTATCTTTATTTTCTAGTAGAGTTAGCGTAACGATTATAGTGCTTTCTTTAATCTCTAGGGTTAGGGTCTAAGCCTATCTATATAAGCTATAGTAGACCTATTTATATAGTTCTTTCGTAATATAGTAGCACTTTTCCTACTATACTAAGTATTCTTTATATTTATTAGCTAGATTATTAGTATAGTAATCTATAGCGTTAGAGATCTTAGCGTAGATTTAAAGAATATATAGGAAGTAGGGGATTATAAGAGGTTATTACTACTTATATAGGACTATAGTTATAGTAATCTAGGGTTACTCTAGCTTACTAAGGCCCTTAGATATATCCTATAGGAAGCTATAATCCGCCTTAAGGTCTAATATACCCTTATATAGTATACTCTATTAGGTATACTTAATAATATCTAATATACCTTTATATAGTATACTCTAGCGCGTCTCTAAGTTATTATATATAGTACTATTAATAGCTAGGCTACTTAGTCTACTAATAGATAGTAAGCTAAATAGTAATAGGCTAATAGGTAGCGAGCTAGTAGGTATAGAGCTAGGCTCGCTACTAGGTAGAAGGTCTAGATCGCTAGAGTACTTAGATAGTAGACTACTTAAGTCTATATACTTATATAGAGCTACTAAGTTTACGTTATTATCGCTCTATAGCTAGATAGGAATATAGCTAAGTAGGGGAGCTCTATTATCTTTAACTAGCGTTTCCTCCTACTAGAATACCTATTAGCCTTATATAGTTAAGAGATAGGATAGGATAGGACTATACCTTCTTTAAAGTAGCGCTATTAGACTTATTACTTATCTCTATCTACGTATCTACTAATATATCTTCTAGCTATTTAATTAGTAAACTATAAGTATTAGTCCTATAAGGAAAACTATCTAGTCTAATAATATACCTTTTATATACGCTTATTATAGCTATAGTAAGAGCGCTTTCTCCTACTAGATATTTACTATATTAGTAGACTATAGTCCTTAAGTACGCTAGAGCGAAGTTATATAGTTATAAATAAGGTAGATTAAGTAAGACTATAAGGCTATAAGGCGAGGGATTAAGATAGAGAATAGTACTATAAGATAAGAAAATTAAGAGAGAAAGAGGTCTATAGGAGAGAGGAATTAACTACTATAGGAGTTTATTTATATCTTTAGTTACTATAAGGATAGAACTTCTACTACCTTATCTTCTATCTTTCCTTCCTCTACTCTTCCTACTATAAACTATCTATATATATATTTTCTATTAAAATAAGTACTATTCTAACCTTCCCTTCTCCTTTCTCGCCTCCTATAAGATAAATCTTTAGGTAAATATAGTAAAACTAATAAAAATCCTAAAATCTAGATAATTTTTTATAGACCTTATATTACTAACTATAGGCGTAACGTAATAATAGGAGCGTATCGAATTTACTAAGGTCCCTAAAACCTAGCCTTAGAACTATCTCTATAGTACCCTACTCTACCTTAGCGTACTTTTCGCTATCTACTATAGCCCTCTTAAGGTCGTTCGTCGTAAGAGTCTCTTCCTCGCTAGAGATCCTTTTAATAAGCTAAATTAATAGAGTCTTACTATACTTCGTAATAGTACTTAGGCCTATTTATACTATTAGCGTCTATAGGCTACCTATATTCTAGTAGTTATTAGTAGATAGGAGTTAGCTTAGGTTATATAGGAGTAAGACTATACTATTAGATAGATTATATTACTAAGAGATATCTTAGATAGGAACTATATAATATACTATATACGCTTTACTAATAGGCGTATAGCGACTAACCTATATAAGGCCTTCGAGCGGGAGTATATTAAGTAGGTAGACTAGTTCCTCTAGATATTAGTCCTCTTCGTCTTTAAGAGGATAGTAATCTATTAATCCTTATAGTCTTTACTCTTTTTTCCTAGAGATTAGGTATAGAAACCGTAAAATTCCTAAATCTATACTACTACGGTTTCTATATACTATATTCTTAAAGCCTATACTATTCTATTAAGCTATATATAGCTTATAGTAGCTAGCTAATCTATTATATAATAGCTTTAATCTATATTTCTATAGCCTACAGTTTCTATACGCTATATCTTTAGAGTATATACTATTCTATTAAGCTATATATAGCTTATAGTAGCTAGCGAATTATTATAGAGTAACTTCGATCGATATTACTATAGTTTCTATACGCTATATTTTTAAAGCCTATACTATTTAGTCTATTCTATACGCTCCTAAGCTATATATAGCCTAGCGAATCGATATAAGATATAAGTTATAACGAATCTGATTAGGCGCTACGCTCTGTACTTCTTAGCGTCTAAGGAACTTGGACGCTAGAAACCTTATATAAGGAAGGTAAAGCGCTAAAGATTCTAGATATTACCTATAAGGATAAAAATAATAATCCTAAAGATAGGGATATTATCTATAATTTCCTATAGACTATTAAAGCGATTAATAATATATTTATATATATATAGAGGAAGGATTTAGTAGATTAGCCTATAAAGAAGATTACTTTCTATAATATACTATTAGTATACTAAAACTATTAAAATACTAAAGGGGTTATTTACTAAAATATTAGTAGTATAATATTCGTAGCTACCTTAAGTAGATATTAGAATATATCTAGGAATCCTTAGAACTTATCTAGACCTTAAAATAGTTATATATATAAAGTAAAGAGGTATACTTAGAAGTAGTATTTTACTATAAATCTCTCTCTAAGACCCTTAGGATAGATCTTATATAAATCTACTAGGAAATATATTAAAGAAAATATAAAAAAGCTTAGTATAGAGGAATAGTAGGAGATAGCTAAAGTAATAAAGAATAATACTACTAATATAATATTTAAGAAAACTACCTAGTTAACGATTACCTATAATAGCGATATCCCTACTAATATAGTTACTTTCTTTACTATAACTATTTCTTTATATATATTTAATATTATCCTAATCTATCTACTCTTAACGTACTAGATCGTTAATTTAGGTACTAATATATATATTTATAATAATCGCGATCGCTTCTATTCCTTTATACTTAACTAATAACTTATAGTACTAGGATCTAGTAAATCTATTACTCTAGGATATAGAACTATAAAAGTTAGTATTAATTACTCTAGATTAGGAGATACTTAAATAATAGTATAAAACGTATAGTATATACTAGAGTTCTAAACTAATATTATCTTAGTATCTAAGATTAAGAAAAATAGATATTTCTTTAATAGTAAAGGCCTATAGATTACTAATAAAGTAGGAGTAGTAATAAGCTATATAGAATAATATAGTCTATACTTATTAGAAGAAGATCTAATAATTATACCCTTAGTATTTACTACTTTTAAGAAGTTAGTAAAGCTATTAATTTCTATTATACTACTATATATTTAGTATAAAAGACTTAGATATATCTATATCTTATATATAGAGATATTAGTAGAGATAGTTAATAGTATAAAGATTAAGCCTAATACTAGCGAAAATATAGTAATAAGCCTAGAGATATATAAAATATATATAATAAGTAAAATAAAGAGATAGGTCTTATATAGATTAGTTAACTAAGAGTATATCTATAGGAGGTTTAGTAGACTATACTTTAACCTAGTCTATATTAAAGATAGGTATAATAGGTACTAATAGATCTCTTACCTATATATAGAAGATATTTAATTATATCTCTCCTAAATCTATAAAAAGAAGAATAGCTATATTAATATCCTTATTACCTTTATAGTAATATACTATAGCTAATTTAAGATAGATATTTAGGTACTTAAAAGCGATAGAGAGCCTACTCTCTATAGTATATTCTACTAATACTACTTATAGAAGAGTATTACTATAGAATTTAGTATAGTAGATACCTCTAAGTAGAATAGCTTTATTAAAAGGATAGAGAGTATTATTATTATTACTATAAAGGCCCTAATAGCTAATTTAGGCCTACTAAAGAAGCTATAACCTAAGATAGTAAATATAGTAGTATATTTAATTAATTATATACCTACTAGGATACTAGATAGTTAGTATATTATCCTTTAAGTAGAAGTAATAGCTTATAGAGATCCTTCTATTAAGCTTTACCTAAATCTTATAAATCTTTAGTTATATAGATATAGAGTATATATATACCTCTATAGTATTATATAGTCTAATAAGATAGTACTAAGAATAAAGATTAGATATCTTATTAGTTATATAGCGTTAAATATATAGAAAATATAGTTCCCTAAGATAGATTAAATTTAAGAAGCCTATAATATAGTATTTAATAAGAATATTCGCTATAGTACTACTAAGGCTAATTCGCTAATTTACTAAGATATACTTAATAATATAATATAGGACCTTTAGTATAGGGATTCTACGCTAGAATATTCTTTATATAACCTTAATAATATTATATTATAAACTAAGTTAGTAGTGTTCTTAATAGTAAATAAACTAGTACTAATAAAGATATCTTAAGAAGAAACTATAATAGTAAATAACTAGATTATAATATAGATACCGAAAAACTATATAGAGGTTACTCCTCTATCTATAATAATACCTTTACTAATACTAACGCCTACTTTAATAAGGTCTATAGACTTATCTAAGATATTTCTAGCTAATTATCCTAAAGCTAAGGAGATAAAGGAATCTATAAATAATCTAGATTAGTAGCTTTAAGCTAAATTATTAGGTACTCTCTATTATTATTCTTTATTATTATTACTAATATTATTAGATCTACTATTAAGGTATTACCTAAGAGGTAAGCTTATACCTAGGAATATTAAAGGATCGATTTTAGCTAATAATATTATAAAAGAGAGCTATACTTATAGTAATAAGGCTTATTTTACTATAATAGAGACTATAAAGGAGGAACTAGAAGAATTTTATAAAGGTCTTTTAATAATATTTACTATAAGATTAATATATAAAAAGCCCTACTATAAGGATTTACTACTACTACTAAGAAACTAGTCTAAAATACTAAAGTACTCTTATAGTAAAGGGTTTATTAATATAGCTATAGTAGAAATAAAAGCTCTTAATAATAAAGATATATTTAAGGAAGTAGATAGATCTTCTAATAGAGAATTTTAAGTCTTACTACTAATATAGATTTTTATATATAAATTTAATAAAGATAGATTTCTAGTTAAGTATAAAGCTAGAATCTATATCTATAGAGATCTCTAGAAAATTACTACTAAGAAGAAATATTCTACTACTCTAGCTATTAGGACTACCTAAGCCCTCTTTATTTTCGCTACTAATTTTAATCTTAAGATATACTAATATAATATAGTTAATACCTTCCTAAATAGCCTCTTAGATAATAAGGATAAGATTTATATTAATCTTCTCTCTAGTATATATCTAAAGGGCTAAAAATACTAGAAGCTCTTAAGAGCTTTATATAGCCTATAGAAATTACTAAGATTATAGTAGAAAAAGACTTTAAGGATACTAATATCCTTAGGCTTTAAGATTATCTAAGAAGACCTTTATATATTTATTAAAGGAGAGATTATTATTATCTTTTACGTTAATAATATTCTTATCTTTAACTCTTAGAGTATTATAAAGAATACTAATATTATTATAAAGAGACTTAGTAAGGTATAGGAGTTATAAAAGATAAGTAAAGCCTAATAGTTCTTAGGAATCCGAATAATCTAAGACTACTTATAAGGCTTATTATAGCTATATTAAGATTCCTATATTTCTTTAATAGTATATCGTTATTATTTAATATAATATTACTACCTTAAAATCCCTTTACTAAATATCGTAAATCTTAAATCCTATACTAGTATAGCTACTAATAGTAATTACTAGGAGTATATAAGTAAAATAGGATCTATATAGTTCTTTACTACTATTACTAGACTAGATATAATAAAAGCTATATTATACCTTACCTAATTCCTAGCTAATCTCTTACTAAAGTATCTTTATACTATTAATTAGATTATTATCTATCTTTATAGTATAAAGAATCTTATAATATACTACTAAAAGTAGATAATATATCCTATAGTTTAATTTATAAGCGATACTTTATATAGAGATAATTATAATTAGAAGAGCTCTACTAGCTATATCTATATAATCTTTAGAGGGCTTATTAATTAGAAAGTATTAAAGTAGAAGACTATAATAATTAGTATAACGGAAGCTAAGCTACTTACTCTATTAGAGATAGATAAATTATTATTAATATAGAAGTACCTTTTCGATACTATTCGTTTTAATCCTAGTTACCCTATTATCCTATAGTATAATAATTAGTAGACTCTCTCCCTTTTAACTAAGGAATTACCTTAGCTATAAATAAAGCTAAGATATATAGATATCTACTACTACTAGCTCTATTAAGAGATATAAGCTAGAAGGATCCTAGTAGAATAGGTAAAGATATTAGAGATAGTAGCTAATAGCCTTATAAAGCTCCTCCTATAGTAAAAGTATATTAAATTCCTATAGATACTTAGTATAGAGGATATTAGCT
>JAWLST010000101.1:0-90327 GCA_037043885.1 Penicillium goetzii
GTTCATCTTGTTCATCTTGTTCATCTTGTTCATCTTGTTCATCTTGTTCATCTTGTTCATCTTGTTCATCTTGTTCATCTTGTTCATCTTGTTCATCTTACCAATGCACGTCTTGCGCATGGCGACCAACTGGTTTCTGGAGACTTGTGGTTTGACCCCGAGGCTGGCGTCTTCGTTCCCCCCACCTAAACCCGTTCCATCGGCATCAGCCATCGATCTCCAGGATCGTATCGTGGCCCCCGGGTTCTTGGATCTGCAGATTAATGGCGCTTATGGATTCGATTTTTCGAAAGATGTCACCAGCAATCATGCTGGCATGTCATACACTGAGCGGTATCGGGACGTCCGACGGAAGCTCATCACGACTGGGACAACGAGCTTCCTGCCTACGATGACCAGTCGGTTACCAGAAAGATACCATCAGGTCACTTACAGGCTATTTCCGTAGCGCTGCAATACACACTTTCTTTTTTACTGCATCGAAGAAACGCGCAGAAGATGACCATACACGTCAGAACCTGCCGTTCTTGGGTTCCTCGGAGCCTCGCGACCCTTTCAACGGGTCCAAGTCCCTCGGCGCTCATTGTGAAGAACCTTTCTTCGCTCACAATTTAATAGGAGCCTATCTACCAGATGCTATCCAATTATCTGGAACGACAAGCAAACCAGAGCATATCTTCGAAACCGATGGAGCCAGTAATTTAGTTAACGCGGATGATATG
Organism: Penicillium goetzii; assembly: GCA_037043885.1. Lineage (NCBI taxonomy): Eukaryota > Fungi > Ascomycota > Eurotiomycetes > Eurotiales > Aspergillaceae > Penicillium > Penicillium goetzii. The sequence goes on from JAWLST010000101.1 coordinate 723, forward strand.
TCGCAACGGTCAATCTACCTCGGATTTGGTTGTAGATCAAGTTGGAAGTTTGGAGTGAAGGTGTACGATCGAAGTGGTCCATGAGTCAATGATTCAGGTCCTTCGATGGATAACTACTATAAACGATGTCTCTAGACATAGGGTTAACTGATTCCGAATACTCCATATTCTCATTCAATGAAAATTTTGTGCCTTGCTAATCTACATAAGAACTCCAAAAATAACCGCCAGATCCTCCAGTATGCAAATCCCTTTACTAAGACTTCTTAGGGAACGGCTCATAGCTGACCGTATACTCATCCGTCCTCTCGATACCCGCAGCACCCTGAAGAATATTCTCATCACTTGTGTTATTCGTGTTATACCTCACCACTGTATGCTGGGGGTAGGGTTTTCCGCTCGGCTCAATGATGGAATTCTCGAGGCCAGATTTCGAGAGGCTGCTATGCTTGCGACCACTACCGTACATGGGCAGTTTGTATGAAGTGTTGCCAGCAGAGCTGTCTTTGCCTTCTGTCCCATATCTGATGCGAACGTAGAGAGGACGTAAGACGGGGATTGATGAGCACATGATCGTGACGCAACTTTCGGTTGCTGACCAGATGAGCATGTCTACAGTGTCATCTTGAAAAGGGTTAGCTCTGGTTTTGCTGGTGAGGGGAATGGAAAACGTACATATGTACTCGGACGCATCTAATCCACTTAGTGCTACAGTGCGGACAATGCCACATATTCCGGCGCTTCTTTCGTCAGATGGCTTTTGCACAATGTGTAAAATAAAGTATTGGAAACTTACAAGATTCCAAGACTGAGACCGCATGCAACAGTGATCTTCTCCTTGTTTTTCATGTTGAGATCCCAAATCACGAACCACGGTAGAATCGCGAAACAAAAGTCGGCGGCGACAAACCATGCTGGACAGAGTTGACCTATCAGTTCAAGTTCATTATCGCAATTGAGGACGACACTAATACTCACATCCGACAGTGTATCCAACATTGGAGAAATTGAGCCAGCACGTTCCTTTCGCATATGGATTCCAGGTTTTTTCGACGGGTATGCACTGCACTACCACAGTGATGCTGGCAAATAACGTAATGATAGTTGTTATAGCCATACAAGCCCAAATAAACACGATCTGAATCTTGTTTCGCACGATTCGAAGAAGGAACGAGCCAACTGCCAATTTGCCTATCCCGATGGCCATGAGGCCGGCCACCTGGCTGAACACTTCATACTTGGTGGCGGTGACGTAACTTGCGAGATCATTCACATCGGCGAAGAGTCTCCCTAGACCGTAGGTTGTCGCTATCGTAACAAAAATAGTGTAAAGGATGTGAACAACCTATAGCTTGTCAGTAATGGGAGTACAACGCGGCAGTGGATCGCTATTGCTCTCACCAGTGCAAGGACAGCTAAATAATCATCAGCGCCGACAGAATTCAGAATTTCTTTTCGCGTATAGAGCCGAAGGGTCACGAAAATGGCAAATATGACAACCTCCACCCAAAGGACTGCATTGGTCATAGGTCCTTTTCCTCCGTATACACTCATGCTGAAGAAGGCAATGGCAGGTTCAATGATAGAATAGAAGTGACCATCAAGATAGGGAGAACAGAATCTGTCTTGGGCAAGACGTGTTCTTCTCTGGTTATTAATATGAACAAAGATTTGACCTGTATATTGAGCGACATGCGCCTTTCCTACTGTTGATTTCTTCCTCGATACCAGGAAGCGCTAGACAACCAGCACTAGGTTCCAAGCGGCCTTGCTTCCGGCCGCTGGAGCCCAGGCAAAAGTACATCCTTGTTTCAGCATTTGTAGCCTAACAATGCGTTGGGGTGACTTTAACCTGCTTCGAAAATCTAGGCCACGACTAAGTGTCGGCGCCACCCAGCCATTCCCCCACAATCATACATGGCGCTAAAGCATAAGAGGGAATCTGATAGCTCGGCCTGGGCGTTGATCCTGATCATTCTGTAAGCTAAATTCTTGGCAAATGCTCAGGCATTTTGACAGGAAGCTGTGCGGAAAACTTCCTATTACTCCGCATGATACATACACATGAGTTAGCGCCACGAGGGAAATCGTTTCCCTTGGACTTTCGTGGGGGTTCTTCTTCTGTCAATCACCATCCCAGAGTTGCTACAATATTCACAAGCCCCACTGATATAAAGCTAACGTCGTACCAAGGTCTGAACTTCGGAGGAACGCGGGAAAGAGGACTAGAAAAAAACCCTCCGCAAAGGCAGTTTGGACAGCTCTAAGCTCGGCCGAGTCCACTAGCCTTCGACCAGCCGTGCATGGGCTTTGGGAACTGTGAAGAAATGAGATTACGCCTAAGTCGCAATGTAGTAGGACGCTTAGTACTTGATGCCGATTGAGCGATAGGTAGGGCGTGAGCAATGTTAGTGGGTAATTGAAACTGTAAAAAGGCTAGAAGTATCATTCATCCTTGTGGAATGTCCAATGCTAGCTCGGCGTGGTAGCTAGCGTGCAGGAATTGTGAATTGAGGGTGTCGGTAATCTTGTAAAGGCTCTCTCTTGATGCGAGTCTACTACCTGGCAAGGCTAGGTACCTAGATTTAGCTAATTCAGAATTTCGGATTGAATTCCTCAATGGGAAATTGACCTTCTGTTCAAATTACGAAGTACAGGGAACAGAATTAAAATCATCCCTGTTAAGCCACCATCACAAGTCCTCGGATGTGACAATTTGTCGAGCATGTCGTTGAAACAAAATGATCATTATTCCTCCAATCTCCATAACGCGGAGGGTGCCGATGTCCCGCTGTCCCGCGTGTGGCAAAGGAGACTGATAAACCCCCGATGGTTGACAGCTCACATTCTACTAACAACATCTTTCGCCCCCAATATTTACGCAATATGGCTAGCGGCAAGCCTGACCCCGGACCCCCTGGACGCCAGCACGTTTTGGCATTGACTGCCTATGACTGAGAGTGTAGGCCTTAGAGTGGCGTGATAGACACCCAGACTGGCTTCCTCAGAATAGACCAATCAGATATGGCAAGTGGTTGGAAAGTACTTAATTTCCTCTTCACGTGGGCGCTCAATCCCATTGCCAAAGGCAGCGACCGTTGGTGAGTTACAAGGCTACTGCCGGATTAGAAGAGGAAGGCTCAAACCTTAAAAGGCCCCCTCGGTGGAGAATAATCTCCACTGTCGGCCAACGTCCATGCATACAGGTTCAACCGTTCAGGAGGTCTGTGCCCGAATAATGAGGGCCCTCCTCTTACTCTTCTGTTCCAATTTTCTCTATCAATGGCAATATAAAGACTAAATTTTAACAATGATGCGTTATTAGTGCTGGAGGCTTGGCCAGGGATACTTGTAGTTAAGTGACCTGATGTCGAGACCTACATCCATGAAGAAAGGCTTGAAAGACTATACGCGGATGAATTATTTTTGACAAATAACTTCATTCAGACACATGGGTAGAATGGATCCGGGGCCTACCGATGGACCAACACCGGGGACGCGGAATTGGGCGAGCCGAAAGCACGAATGCAACCAACTTGCGGGGGTTATTCTCAGTGATTCATCACGTTTCTGAAAAAGCTTCTTACAAAGACCGTCCTGAGAATGGGCTTGGACTGGCCCACGAGGAGACGCTATACCTTACTGAGGATTATTCAGTGGATGCTGACACGCCGGTGCAGCTTGGTGAGCTTTGGTTCTATCAAACTGGTGGTCATTCTGTTTATCATCATCTCCCGAGATGGCCAATAGGGTGCGATATTTACAGCGAGTCATGCAACTTCAGCCATTCTCTGTGTGATACTTCATAAACTTTAGTTATTCCTACATATTCTTATTTCCTACTTCGCAAAATGATAAGCTACCTCTTGTCAGCTCTAATGTAGCACTCCCCGCACGAGTGTGCCAAAAGGTATGGCACTACCATATCAGCAGTCATGACATTCTATGGTGTGGTCACTTCGCATTGACACGGGGCCAAGAACCCAGTGGGGCGCTCTATGTCATTTTTGAAAGCTACGCACTGGTTTACATAGAACCGGCGCTCGGTTCTTGAACTGGGCCACTGGCAATGAAATTGAGATTAGCCGGTCCTTAGCGCGACTAGCCCAATATATTGGCCCCCCTCCTTCGTTCTTGACAAGCACTAACCATGTGGCAATGCGTAGCCCCCAATGAAGATTAAGGCCAGACATATATAGCATAGCAATTCCACTTAATACCCTGCCCCGCCATATACCCCTCGTGCTTACGACTAGAGGTCAAAGATACCCCCAATATGTCGTCTCGAACTCAAGAGACCATCGCTACTCTCGACGCAGTTCAACCTGATGCGTTTGGCGGCAATGAGGTAGAGCGCCTTCAAGTACGCGCTGCCGCGCGTCGACTACTTGCTCGAGTTGAGACGCCCTACGAGCGCGCATGGGGCTTCTGCTTTGAGCATCCGGTTGTTTTTGCGGCTTTGCAGACCTGCATTGATGTTGGTCTTTGGAAGGCTTGGACCGATGCAGAGGGAGGCGAGAAATCTATTGATGACTTGGTGAAATTGACTACTCCCACTGTGGATATTAATTTGTTGCGTATGTCTTCGCAGTCTGCCGTTGTTTGGTTTATGCTCATTAAAGGGAAAAGGTCGGTTGTTCCGCTTATTGGCGGCGTTTAATGTGGTCGAGGAGACTGGGGAAGACAGATTCAAGCCTACTCCATTTTCATATGCCATCGGCGATGATAGTACCAAAGTTCGTGCCTCTCTTCAAGCAGCGTAAGTATCTATCTTCCCTAGATACGGCATCATTGGCTAACCAGCTCCTTGCCTAGAACATATCAATACATTGCAGCTGGTCACAACTTGCCCACCTACCTCGCCAAAACATCTTACAAAGAGCCCACCGATATCAACGTGAACAACTACTCAGAGGCTGACAAGGATGGACTCAACTTCTTTGGGCGGCTACAGAAAAGTCCAGCTTACTTTGAGGCTTTCACCGGCCATATGGAAGCATGGACGGCGTGGAAAACCCCCTTGACTGAGGTATACGATACGACGACACTGCTAGAGGGCGCGAAGCTAGATGACGGGTCTCCATTCATGGTGGATGTTGGTGGAAATACTGGTATCGATATTTCTCGTGTCCTTGAAAAGCATCCAGACCTTCCTGCCGGATCGCTGGTCCTGCAAGATCTTCCCGAGGTCATTGTCAATGCCCAGGTTGATGACAAGGTGACGACGATGGCTCACGACTTTTTCCTGCCGCAGCCTGTGAAAGGTGAGAATAATCAAATCCTCAGGGAGATTGCACTGATTGACTAACTTCCCACAGGGAGCCGTGCTTACTTTATGCACGCCGTGCTTCACGATTGGCCCGATGACAAGGCCAGGCTGCTTCTTGAGAATACCAAGGATGCGATGATCAAGGGGTACTCCAAGCTCCTTGTCTACGATATTGTCCTTCCACCGATCGGAGCGAGCATTAGTCAGAGCACAATGGATGTGAATATGATGTCGTTGCTGTCGGCTTCTGAGCGGACACAGGGCGCATGGGAGAAGCTACTGACTGAATCGGGCTTCAAGATTGTCAAATTCTGGCCTGACCCTCAGCAGTATGAGATGATTATTGAGGCTGGGATTGCGTAGGGTCAGCAGATGAGCACTAAGGATGAGATAGCAATTCCTAGATGTCACGGAAGACCAAGGAAAAATACCTAATGATATTTCCGTATCTCTGTTAGTGATGATATTTTACAATGGACTGCAATCAAGAAGAATAAAATGCTCTTGGCAGCTATTTGAAAGTAAGAAAAAGATATTTTGGATACAGAAAGAAAGGAAAGCGAAAGGCTAATACACATGAAGTTATTGGATGAGGACGTCCCAATTTAAGGACATGAGATCGTCACTTAGCAAGAAAAGAAATTAAAAGGGAAAAAATAATGGTATCAAAAACCTGGGAGCTCTTGCTCCCAACTGTCAGCCTGCTTCGCTCTTCGATCATGCTGGATGCACCTTCTCCCTCATTGGTAGAAACACTCTCTTAAACCATGGAATGCTTCCGTTGAACAGTGTCAATTGAAATGTCATGCTCGACACAAATTCCGTGAGGGTCCATGGAATCATGCGACCCCTTGCTCAGCATGCTCAAAGGTTGGTCCGAGTAGCAGAGCGTCTGAGCAGCAGTGCTAGCCGTCATACCGGATGTAGTCATATGTTTCTCCGAGGCAGTGTTGAGCGTGGTGCTGTTAACTCCGAATGCGAGACCATGCCAGAGATTGCGACGGTGTAGGGGCTGGGTATCGCTGTGTCGACCTTGGTCAAGATTGGCGCCCGCCCAGATGGATGACAAGGGCAGAGAGATGGCGACGAGAGTCAATAGATTGGAGGACAGCTCGGGAACGACGACAAAGTATTGGGTAATGGAGAAAATCGCAGGAATTGTCAGAGTCTGACATCCACAGACAAAGATGATCTTCATTGGACCGAAATCGCGCACTCCGAGTCGACGGCGTTGACGAAGGGCAAAGCCGAGTTTGGTGACGAATACGGCACAGAAGAAGCACACACTGACAGTGATGACGATATTGCAGGCGCTTTCCAACCACCAGATTGTGTCCATGTAGGAGACTTGCATGATTGCGATGCAATTCTCGACCATCCATGCCAGGCGGAATGCGATGGTGGCTAGAGCCACGGCAATCGACAGAGCCAGGAGTGGCCATCGGTAGCGGCGACGAATGGTTGCACATACCACATGTACTTGAATTACTAGCGAGGCCTCAATGAAGGCCACGACGAGAGATTCGAAGACACTGCCCGTGATGGAGACGGCATATGCACCGCGCTTCACGTTCGAGTAATCCAGAGAGAAGTATGGGTAGAAGTGCTCGAATCCAGTGGTGAAATGGATAAGTTGTAAGAGTAGCCGGATGATGTTGAACAGCAAGACAGAGGAGTTCAAGAGGAATACGGATGATGCGCGCTTCTCTCGCCGGGTCAGAAGCAGGAGAATGACGAACAGCACGATCGAGGCGCCCAATTGGGACCCGTAGTTGATGCAGATTCGGATATTGTACTGTATGAAGATATCCACATCGGTCACGGACACAGTGAATGGATGGCCATCTGGATAGCTCAAGTTGAAGCTCTGCGTGAAAGGGTCAAAGTCTGGCAGTCTTTCAGGGTGTGTCTTGGTGTAGGGCTCAAAGCTCGCCATTTTGATGTTGGTTGAAAGATATCAGTCGGGGGGATTTCAATGCACTCGTAGTGTCTAAAGATCGCTGATATTGGAGAATGAATCTTCGTTCATATGTACCTTCGTCGCCGTCAAGGAGGGAAGTTCTCCATCGAGCTGAACTATATAAGGATTCAAGGAGGACGAGCATGGCTCAGGGTGAAGTAGGCGAGATCCTGAGCAACTATGTTGCAGGCAGCGGGAGGATTGTCCCAGGTGTAGCATGCTGAAGCCGAAACAAACAATGGCAGGTTGAATGTACTTTTGCCTTTGGGGACAATCCAGAGAGGTGGTGGTGGTCAAGGCAGATCGAGGTGGGGAGAACAATACTAAGTGGGGCGGGAGAACAATATCAAGACGGAACAAAGCCAGGACCACCGTCAACCAGTAGGCATGAACGTAGGCACAAGTCGCTCGGTTTGCCAGCCAATGAGTGGATGCCTCTCGAGTCTGGACTTTTTTTCATGACGAGCACACTGCTCGTACCAGAGAGTAATCTCGATGGGTTCGGCTTTTGGAGTTTGGTCGGAGAGCTTGGGTGGTGGTCAAGTCTTGTATTTGTCTGTCGCTGGCGAGAATGGAGATGACAGTCGACGAAGCCGGGTCCTTTGCCCAGGGGCATCCCCCGTTCCTGATCTATTCGCATTTTCATTTTCAACCAGCATTTCGATCAGGATGTCATGGATGTCATGGATGAGCATGGTGTGTAGTGGATGTGTTGATTTACTCTTCGTCCTGCCGACTGGATCGCGTGTAAGGTCACGTGATCTGTGGGCGTTTGTAAGAAAATTAATTTTTGCCATTTACCTAATATTTAAGCTTATTAGGTACATCCAGTACATCCATACATCCTCCCATGCAGCATTATTATGCAATATCCGGTCAACATCATGATCATATCCAACTGGATGTATCTGACCCTTTATACTAATAATCACCGTTCACTCTTCCTACAACCATGCATCTATCCCAAAATAATTTCAATGCCGCCACCTCACCGTCGGGGGCAAATTGGCCCGACCCACTCACCTCGGAGACTTTCATATTCTTCAAGCCTAAGCATTCTACATACTCAGTAGTGCCGATAATTTGGAGTGCTGACAAACAGGGGACTATTAAGCTGTGCAACGAATAGGAATTCTCTCCGAGGGCTTCTCTAGGGGAGACTTTTCATTGCCATGACCGTTGATCTTGAGGATTCTTTGAAATCAAACGTTACTATCGTGATGTTTTAGCCTAGGACCACAGCGGGTCGCCCTGGCACGATGCCGCAAACTTTTCGAAGCTTAGAAATCAGGATCGATGTATAAAAGGGACAATACCATGCACTCCAGTTCGGGTCTCTATTATCCAATTCTTTCAATATATCCCAGTTAATAGCCTGTCGGAACACATCATTCACCATGACTTGGCCCGACGTCCCCGTTGCCGCCGCTGAGGGCATCTCCTATTTTACGCCTGCCCAGAGCCCGCCTGCTGGTACGGCACGCAACCCGCAAACCAGCGGCAAGGCCATTCCCAAATTGTTTCAGCCCCTGACTATTCGAGGCCAGACTTTCCAAAACCGTCTTGGTGTATGTCTTGTCTATCTTCTCGCCTTTCCCCCCCCCCCCCCCCCCCTGTTTCAGGCTCATCGATCTCTTCCGAAACCATATACTCACATTGACTCTCCACAGGTGGCGCCCATGTGCCAATACAGTGCCCAAGATGGCCACATGACCCCCTGGCACATCGCCCACTACGGTGGTATCGCTCAGCGCGGCCCCGGAATGATCATCATTGAAGCCACTGGTGTCGTACCCGAGGGCCGTATTACTCCCGGCTGCGTGGGTCTGTGGAAGGACTCCCAAATTGCGCCGCTCAAGCAGGTCGTGGAGTTTGCTCACAGCCAGGGCCAGAAGATCGGTATCCAATTGGCTCACGCTGGTCGCAAGGCCTCGACTGTTCCCCCCTGGCTGGGTGGTGTCACGGCTACCAACGCTGTTGGTGGCTGGGTCGAGAACGTCAAGGCTCCCAGTGCCATTCCCTTCGCCGAGGGTGATATCGTTCCTAAGGCTATGACCAAGGAGGATATTCAAGAGGTCAAGGACGCCTGGGCTGCTGCTACTAAGCGCGCTCTGGCTGCCGGTGTCGATTTCATTGAGATTCACAATGCTCATGGATACCTGCTCTCCTCTTTCCTGAGCCCTTCGTCCAACCAGCGGACCGACGAGTATGGTGGCAGCTTCGAGAACCGCATCCGTCTGCCTCTGGAGATTGCCCAGATTACCCGTGACACCGTTGGCCCGAACGTTCCCGTCTTCCTGCGTGTCTCTGCTACCGATTGGCTGGAGAACAGCTTGCCCGAGGAGAAGGGCTGGAAGTTGGAGGATACAGTCGAGTTTTCCCGTGCTCTCGCCGAGCAGGGTGCCATTGACCTGATCGATATCAGTACCGGCGGTGTTCACGCTGCCCAGAAGGTCACCTCGGGAGTTGGCTTCCAGGTTCCTTTCGCTACCGCCGTCAAGAAGGCCGTTGGCGACAAGGTCCTCGTGTCGGCAGTGGGCACTATCAACAGCGGCGTTCTGGCCGAGAAGATCATGAACGAGGATGACATCGACGTTATCCTTGTTGGCCGTGCCTTCCAGCGTGACAGTGGTCTTGCCTGGGCCTTTGCTAAGGACTTGGACGTTGAGATTGCCATGGCTGCGCAGATTCGGTGGGGTTTCACCAGCTTCCGCAATGCGTCGGAGTACATCCAGCCCAACTCGATGAAGGCATCCATTTTTGATTAGATACTTTGTTTTTTTTTTTTTTTTTTTCCTTTTGTTTATGTGCATGAGAGCGTATAGATAGATATAGAGCATGATGAACGAACCATGATGATTGAGACAGCTAAAATTGATGTTTACCTGGGCATTTGGTGAGGTTTCACTTGTGTAGAGGCTACATAAAAAACATGATGAGCACTGGATAACGTTCTTTTAGGGTGGTGCAAAATAATGATCTCTCGCGTGTCTGCATAACTTACTAGAAGGAGGGCTACTTGAGCTGCCTTTGGCACCAAAATTTTCGATCAAAGCAGTTTCTTGTGGTAGATCGCCTTACCAGAGATAATCAGTCCCTGGCCGCCAACTGCTTGATCAGAGCTTTCGGACGGAGAAGGTCGTCATGTGACATAACCACTTTACCGTATGCCGGGCTGATAATCATTTCTAAGGGGAAAAACAGTTCATCACTCCATGAGATGATATCCACAACGATATGGCAATAGCACCATCATTTCTGAGCTGTAGACTATTTGACCAAGCTTGGCTAGTTTATGAGAATCACCATGATTGTCATGGTATCCTCATAGTTCTAGAAGGCAGACAGAAAGAGACGATACGCATCTTTGAGTCGAGGTAAAATAGTTGACAGATTACACAATTGTCCCAGCAGTTAAAAGCTAATCATATTAATCATGGTTGTTCTTAGTGGTATTTGCGGGGATTATTTACCACTGCTATAGCGAGAACCCGTACCTAAACATCACTGGATGACGCCAAGAGCGGTTGCGGGGAAAGTCAACGTGGTGCGGAGGACACTGCAACAAGCTTCCCTTCCCACCTTCAACCTCCCATCAACATGGCGGTCCCCCAGCGGACGCTGACCTGGCTATACTCGGTCTTGTCCAAGGTATGTAACTTCACAGGTACTAATCTATACTCAACTGACCCCGCTGCAGGATCATCATGACCCGAAACAAACCTACCACGATCCCAACCGGACCTACCACGATGTTGCCAATGCGCTCGCCCAGTACCCCTCGCTCTCCCCGCGAACCGATGTCTACAGTAGGCTATACCACTCAATGCATCCTGCCATCACAACTCTGACACACATTCTCCTCCAGCATATGAGAATGGCTTCTCAGCACTCCTCCTCCACCTTGTGGGCACACTTCCTGTCGCCTTCCGGGGCACGACATACCGGTTCCCGATAGCGCTTTGGATTCCGAATACCTATCCTCGGGAGCCTCCCATCATCTATGTGACACCTACACAGGACATGGCGGTCCGCGTTGGGCAACATGTGACGTTAGAGGGGCGTGTATATCATCACTATTTGGCCCACTGGGCGGAGGCATGGGATGTGAGTAGAGTCGCTGAATCGCATCTTTGAGGACAGGGATCGTTGGATATAGAAGCTAACCATATTTCTTTGTCCATCATAGAGGTCCACTATTTCCGACATGCTCTCAATTCTCCGAGAAGTGTTCGCCAAAGAACCCCCCGTTCGGTACAGGCAACCAATGCCCCCTCAAGCCCAGCCGCAGCAGACTCCCATGCAGACCCCACCCCCAGTACCTCCTTTGCCTCCTGGGATGGGACCTTCGACGGTCCAAGCTCCGAGTCCTGCTCACAGTCAAAGCCCCAGTCGGGCAGCCAATACTCCACCACAGCTGCCGCCAAAACCTGGTGCTAGTGCGGAGGCTCCAACCCCGCCAGCACAAGGTGCAGAGCGATATCAATCCCCGCCTCCACTCCCTCCATTGCCGCCAAAGGGACTTGATACTTCTCGAGGGTCTGTTTCGGGCCATATGGGTGTGATGAGCCCAGGGAGCCGATTATCCCAGCAATTTGCTGCGGCGCAACCGCCTATACAACCTCATATGCAACCAGACTCGGGGGCTTATAACAGAAACCCTGCGGGCCATATTAGCCCTGGTGCTAGCTATGCACTACATGCGGCTTTGACTCATCAATCTGGACCACCTCCTGGCCCTCAAATACCGTTGTCGCAGCAGCAGTCATACGCACAGGCGACACCCCAAGCGCATCCCTCTCAATATCCGGGATACCAGCCCCCGCCCGGCCAGCATCAACAGCAGCAGCCACAACCTCAAGGACCCCCATATTCAGAAAGCTCTGCCTACCCACAGGGCAACTATCAAGGCCCACCCCCAGCGGCACCAGCACCGAAGAAAGAAACCCAGGATCTCCTCACATCCCCCTTCGAGCTCGAACTCCCATCGTTCACACCGACAGGACCAGCACCTCCCATCCCCCCAAACCCAGAGAAAGACGCCTTACTCCACGCCGTCTCACAAACCCTCGCCGAGACTCTAAACAGTCACGCCGCACAGTCCGACTCGGCAGCGCAATCCCTCGTCTCACAGTCTCACTCCCTTCAAGCAGCCATGGCAACCCTCCAGGGCGAAGTGACAGCCCTCAATGCTCTCCATGCAACCCTCCAATCCAACACCTCAATCTTACAACAGACCATCCACCGCGCAGACGCGACCATCGCAGACGCACAGGCCCGCTCCGCATCCAGCGGCCGCTCCTCTTCAACTACAGCTGGCCCATCAGACTCACACCCCGGTCTCCCCCCAATCGACGAAGTCCTCGTCGCGCCCACGGTAGTAGGGAAGCAACTGTACGATCTCGTCGCGGACGAGCAGGGCCTCCAACATGCTTTGTATGCGTTGCAGTCTGCGCTGGTGCGCGGGGTGATTGGGGTTGATTCGTGGTCGAGGCATACGCGTGGTCTGGCCCGGGAGGCGTTTTTGAAACGTGCGTTGATTCGGAAGATCGGGCGGGGGATGGGTTTGGAAGAGAGTGTTACTGTGGTGTGATTGAAGATGAAGGGGGCCCGATTCTGTCGTGGTAGATGAGATGGGCTTGGTAGATAGGGAGAAGTGGGATTTGTTGTAGATACCCTCGTTTGAGTTTATTTATATTTTTGAACATTCTCTTTTGTATGGATCCCTGTGGCATTTTCATAGATTTCATTGGCCAGGCATCTGCACGCTACAGTGCTGTTCTGATGTTTACAATTGTGCTTTTTGGGCGTTCGGTTGACAGCTCTCATCCGAGGGCGGAATATATTTGGACGGGTATGCAAAACATTAGATACTGTACTAGGTTACAACCTCATCGCCGATAAGGTTTACCCACCACCAGTGCAGATCGATTCGATAATATATCGATCGACGAGATTATGCACGACAGTCTAAATACTCTAATTAAGTTGATCTACACATATAAACCCTAGATATGCAGCTTGCATGCATTTAAATCCAAAAACTCAAGATTCATAAAATGACCAGTAACTGAATCATTGATTTCAACAGACTGTTCCGCCTCCCACGAGTGCTTTTCTCGCTGTACATAGCACTCGGGGGAAAAAACACGAAACCGACGCCCAAAAATAAATATACCAAGTCCCAAGGGAGTTTCATACGTACAAAGAAGGGTAGAATAGAAGGAAGAGAGAGATGTGACAAGATGAGAACATGAGAAGGAAATTTGGCCATGGGTGTAGGAAACACCAAAAAAACGGGAGACAAAAACAAGACGTGACATCACAGGTTACCAGTATGGCTGGTCAACCTCTCGCTCATTTGACCTCGTTGTCATCAGAGAAGGGGCTCCGTACACGCGGTGGTGGTGTGCGGTCGGTGTGACGGGAGGTGCGTTTCTGATCTACTGAAGCAGAGTTTGCCTCGGAGGTGCTGAGATGATCTTGGAAGGGACCAGCATCCTGGGTGGACCCTTCAGACGTGGAAGTGGTCTTGGCGTTGGTTGAGTTGGAGGAGGTAGTTGGCCGGGTTTCGTCGCCTTCTTCCTCGGAAGAGTTGCTGTCGAATGTGGACGTTTGAGGTCCGAATTGACGGCTGCTATCCGACCCGGCGGTGGCTGGCTTCTTGTCTGCCTGTGCCTCCTTGTTGGCGACGGCCTGTCCATCCTTCTTCTTCACTGATGCACCACGAACCATGACGGGCTTTGCCATCACTTGGCGCGCCACGATGGAGCTACCGCTTTGTGCCATTGCTCCAGCCTTAGCGAGTTGGGTCGAGGTGATAACGGGAACGGCGGGGGCATCTCTGGGCGTGATCATGACGGGAACCGGTTGAGTTGGGGTGCTCGCACCAGAGCCACCAGGGCCATTGTGGACACTGACGATGTTGGCCCGGGAACGCTGGATCTGTTGGGCCGGAGTCGCGCTGACGATGGCGTCACTGCGGTAGACCGTTGTTGCAACACTGCTCCGCAGGGTTGGGGACATGCTTTGATGGCCCGTCATCGTGGTCCAAGAGGAATCCCGCAGGTCACCCGGCATGAAGAAGTGCTGATCAGGGTGAGCACCAGGAAGGGGTGGCACGGGAGGCACCAGCGTGGCAGGCGTCTCTGGAGGGGAGCGATTGGTGACTCCTGGAATGTAGGCGATTTGAATGACGTTGGAGGCACGGGTGAGAACGGTAGAGGCGATGGATTGGGTGGATTGGCGTCCATCCCGGGCGGCATTGAAGGCGCTATGGTCCTTCTCTTCGGCTTGGGCGTTGCGTCGCTTGCGAATGACAAACCACCAGATGAGGAAAAGGAGCACGGCTACAGCGACCACACCTCCGACTACTCCACCGGCAATAGCACCGACATTGGTGCCTTTGGACGGAGGCGGAGTATTGGTTGAGGTGGACACACATTTCGTGGTGGAACAGGTGTCGCAAGTCTGAGCGGTCATGGTACAGGTCTGGCCATCAGGGCAGGCCGGACAGGTTGGGACGGAATCGCATGTTTTGCAACGTTTGAAGAGGGAGCGGGAAGGAGAGAAGCCATCTATGGAAGAGGTGTCAGTAGAAGAGATCTCGGGCATCTTGAACGATCGATCGGACGGGAGACATGGTAGAAAAAGGAGGCGCAAAGAGAGGAGTCGATCGTACCGATGGGCGAGAAGGAGGAGGGGTCGACGGGGTTGAGAAGCATGGTGGGCAAGGAAGACGTGGGATTGGCGGATGAGGCAGAACAAAGATTGATATCAACAAAGACGACCGGTCAACGGGCGGCAAAAGGAATGTGCAGAGGAGTCGCGAGGCGATGATGAAAAAACAAAAAGAGTGTGTCGGGCTCAAACGGCGTCAAGTCGTGAGCGGAATCGCTAGATCATGAAAAAAAAGAGACAATAAGTCGAGGCGAGTTCAACGGTCGCGCACGGCGGGAAACGAGTGTGGGATGAAAAGAGACCGGATGGAGAAAGATTTCAAGGATAATGGACGGTCATCGTCCACGTATCCACGTATCGAAGGCGACCGGTGGTTGATGAACGGAGCCTAATACGACTCGAGACCGGGAAGGCGAAGAGAATGGAGATGAGAAGGAGGAGTTGGTTGCAAGAGAGATGGAATCTCACGGGAAATGAGGAGAACCGGGGGGAGATGGGCTAGACACTGGCAGACAGTCACGGACTCACGGGGGTCTGAGCACGACGTGGACGGGGGGGGTTCCACTTTTGAACCGGTCGGATTTATGAATGGTTCCTGGCTGGATGATGACGAGTTTGATTAGGGGGGTTTGAAGGAGAAAAGAGGAAAACCGATATTGTAGTTGACTATTGTAAAATAGTTGAATTCACAGACTATCAAGCTATGGGACTATTAAAGAAGATTCAATTTCTCATCGACGAGGCTGGCAGTGTGTTTCAAGTCGGGGGCACCTTGCATTATTCCCACTCTCCTTTGTCTGGTTGCACGAAGTCTGGACGGGAAAACGGGAAGAGGACGGGAGTACCTGAAGGGAAACAAAAGTGGACTCCAGTGGATCGGCTGGACAGAAAAAAAGGACTGGGACAGTGGGACAGGACTGGACGGAGGGGAAAAATCAGTTTCTCCGGTGTGGCAGGAGTGGGAAGGGGTGGGAAGGAGTGGGAAGGAGCGCCAAAGTGGAAAAAGGAACTAGTCTGGACTCGGAAAGGAGTCGGCCCGGAAGGAACGGGAAATTAGGCTGAGGTAATCAATCACGTGATAAACTCCCTTGGTAGCCAAGGCATCCAGTCCATCAGGTACATACATGGATGTAACTGGGTTAGTTACTGTGTGCTGTGATGACTACTACGATATGCGGCTGAACTTGTATTGCATACACTCCAGCCAGATTCTTAATTCCTCCATCCAACCACTTAACCTTTCGGTCGTGCTGACTTTGATCATCGCGGCTGAAGGGCTGTCCAGGCCAAATCCCAACAAAGGTGCAGATGGGAACCCTCCCTGCGGGAGATGAAGGCCCCCAATCTGAGACACGCCAGACACGGGAGGAGGCGAAGCCACCAGCCCCGGTTGGCTGGTGGCTGTGGCAAAGAGTGTCTGTGCCAGGGTGACAGGGTGTCCCGTATTTTACATTATTTTGTGGTTGCAGTCGATGCCCGATGTCGAGGTAGCCAATCATAACTAGGACCAGAGTGCACGTACAAGTCAGTGCAGGCCAGCCCTGTCCCTTGCCAATAATATTACCCTGTTCGGTAGGTGGAGTATGTAGTTTGCCTGCCACTGCCAGAGTGCCAGTACCGTAGTACTGATTCAGGCACTGCCGCATGATTGATCTCCCGACACGATGGAGATTTTTCAGGTGAGATGAAGGATGATGGACCCGATGGAAAGTCCGTTGACCGCATCTGTAGGTATGTACTCCGTACTGCCCATAGGTATATATCTTGATCAGCCCCGCCGAAGTACAAAGGTCAGCTATACCCAATTTAGGATATCCAACAAGGCTATGTTACATATATAAACACATGTTCTACACATCTAGTCACATACACAGAGCATACGATATATCTCGCACTGGGTATACTGCCCATATCCTCTAGTCACGCTGTGTAGTGTAGAGTGTAGACAGCGGGCCATTCCACTCCAATGAAAAATAATTGGAGGAATTAAGAAACAGCAAAGTACAACCTAGAGAATCAAAAAAATGAAACTACATGAGTCCGCGATTATCGTCTAGATAAGCTTACCAGTAGAGCGCGCTAGTTCCCCTGGACCTACAGATGGACATTTAAAGGCGTGCGACGGAGTTATTGTACTTAGACTTGATGTATGCAGTCCACTCTGTTGTGTACTCCGTACTCTGCACAGTCGATCCCGCGGCCAGCATACCACAAAACGTGAGGAATGCAGAAAGCCTGGCACTGGGTACATACAACTGGCAACTATCGAGGAGGGTAGTACCGACCGTGGAGATGCTCAGTAACTAGGGAATCTGTCCTGTCGACTCTTTCGAATCCTTCTTTGTTCTCCTCTAGACTCGTCGTCGACGTATATTAAGAAGATCCATGGACCCACGGAACAAGGCTGAAAGAGCCGAGAAACGGTGGAGGGGACTTCCAGGCTGATTGATTGATTATCTCATTCTCACCGACTGTTTCACCAGTGGAGCCGGGTGATTGGGTTGAGTGGGTATTCCCTATTACGGTTAAGCGTGTGTGGAGATCTGGAGAAACTTACTACGACTAGCGCTGGACTGAGGGGCTAAAAAAAGACTAGGAGAAAAGAAAAAAAGTGACTAAGGGGGAAGATTCACTGGGATTGAGACCGCCATGAGACTGAGTGGAGACTGAGTCCATGGATTTAGTAGACTACGGAAAAGACGTTTAGGTATAGAAGACTACCTAGGATATACTTTCCTGGAGAGAGCCATCCTCATCCTCAAAAAGAGAGTATAGCCTCGCCAGTACTGAACGGAAAAAAAAGAACCAGTAGTAAAGCGGAGCGGTGGATTGCAGGGAGTGTCGGTGCTGACCAGTCAGGGTCTGCGGTCCCTGTGTCCCTTTTTCAGTCCCTTTTGTGGTCCCTGATGAGCTCCATATTCAGGGTGTTTCTCCATCTCCATACCTCTCGAGATCTTGCAGAATCTCCCGCCTCGCGCGAGTACCCGGTACCAAGGGATGGAGTATGTGCATATTTGTATCATGCATCGATGTACCATCCTCTGCTAATAATCTCCCAATGACTCCATTATCCTCGGGCCCGTGTAGTTAGTCTTCCAGAGTATGGAGAGTATACGGAGTACCACAGCTGTGGGTGATCTACAAACCAACGCCTCACACAAAATCATGTTGCGGCGTGGCCGGGGGGAGGCAAACCTGGCATTGATTGGACTGGAGGGTGATAGACGACTAGTTTCCCTCGGATTTTTATTACAATTCCTATTTAATTATTTGTTTGGATTGATGCGCGGTGTCGAGGGTGGAAGCTAAGCCCACTGGGGGTTAGAGACGTCTATTTTTGCCCCGGTCCCTTTAGTCTTTTAGTCTTTTAGTCTTTTTTCCCTCCTTCGCCCAAGCAAATACGATCGCGCGCTGCTCGTCTCACCAAAAAAGCCACTCCTCCTCCTCCTTTTTTCTTCCCTCTGCCCTTTCGCCTTCCCTTCTTCTCTTTCCATCCTTCTTTCCTCCCACCGACCCAAGGCCTATTTGGTGTCGTTTTTCCTTCTTGGTTGGGAGTAAAATTACTCGACTGAAACTGAGCTCTCTCTCGCTCTTCCTCCCCCCCCCTCCCCTTTGTTCACCAGGGAAACACCACCCTGTAATCTAAACCCTCGGCGGACCCTCCCTTTTTTATTTCGAACGGGAGACACTTGAATCCTCCACACCCTGGACCCTCGACGCGGTGCAAGAGCCCAACCCTTACGACCTGCAGCCCTGGTGGCTTAATCTTCCGGCTCCTCCTGCTTTCATCACCACGACCTCCTCTTTCGACCACCCCTCTTCGGATTTGGACGACAACCGCCGTTTAATTCTACTTGTCACCCCCGTTGCGCGACCATCATGGCCTACCAAGGGTCTGGCGGGCACTCGCCCAAGTACGAGAGCCATCAAGATGCTCCCGGCTCTCAAGTACGCGCCCCACGGTTAATCACTTCCTTGTAGGGGTGATTTTCTCACATCTCTTTCTATCATGAAAGAAACAATGAGAAAAAAAATAACAAATCAAAATACTAACCCACTCGCTAGTATCGGGAGGACGAAGATGCCTCGCATGGATTGCTGTCCCACCAGCAGGGGGGTCCCTTTGCGACCCCCTTTGACGACCCGCACTCCCGAGGGGTCTCTCCCGTGCGCCCTGCCTCGGGATACAGTCTGACCGAGACTTATGCCTCCGACCAAGCCCCTGGCTACCATGATCCCTATGCCACGGGTTCTGCCTACTCCGGCCAGTCTGAGAGCCCAGCAGCTGCGTTTGGCGTCCCTGGCCGGGCTGCCTCACCCTACGCTCGCAGCGAGACCTCGTCCACCGAGGCCTGGCGCCAGCGACAAGCTCCTGGAGGTGGAAATCCCGGCGGTGGTAACTTGCGCCGTTATGCCACCCGTAAGGTGAAGCTGGTCCAGGGTTCCGTCCTGAGTGTCGACTATCCCGTGCCCAGTGCCATTCAAAATGCTATCCAGGCTAAATACCGCAACGATCTTGAGGGTGGCAGCGAAGAGTTCACCCACATGCGATGTAAGTAGCGTCGAATCGTGGAGGTTGAACCTCTGAACCACAACAAACTCATCCGGCGGACAAAGAAGAACGTGGCTAACTTGTATCCTTCCTCGTCTAGACACTGCTGCGACTTGCGATCCCAACGAGTTCACCCTCCACAATGGTTACAACCTGCGTCCCGCCATGTACAACCGTCACACCGAGCTGCTCATTGCGATTACCTACTATAACGAGGATAAGACCCTGACTTCGCGCACACTGCACGGTGTCATGCAAAACATCCGCGATATCGTCAACCTCAAAAAGTCCGAGTTCTGGAACAAGGGTGGTCCTGCGTGGCAGAAGATCGTCGTGGCCCTCGTGTTCGACGGTATCGATCCCTGTGATAAGGATACGTTGGACGTCCTGGCCACCATTGGTATCTACCAGGATGGTGTCATGAAGCGCGATGTCGACGGCAAGGAGACCGTGGCCCACATCTTCGAATACACAACCCAGCTCTCGGTGACGCCGAGTCAGCAACTGATCCGACCGACCGATGATGGCCCTAGCACGCTGCCCCCTGTTCAGATGATGTTCTGTCTGAAGCAGAAGAACAGCAAGAAGATCAACTCTCACCGTTGGCTCTTCAACGCTTTTGGTCGAATTCTCAACCCCGAGATCTGTATCTTGCTCGACGCCGGAACCAAGCCCGGTCCTAAGTCTCTCCTGTCTCTCTGGGAGGCTTTCTACAATGACAAGGATCTCGGCGGTGCCTGTGGTGAGATTCACGCTATGTTGGGTAAGGGCTGGCGCAATTTGGTCAACCCGTTGGTGGCGGCGCAGAACTTCGAGTACAAGATCAGTAACATCTTGGACAAGCCTCTCGAGAGTTCGTTCGGTTACGTGTCCGTGTTGCCCGGTGCTTTCTCCGCCTATCGATTCCGCGCGATCATGGGTCGTCCGCTTGAGCAGTACTTCCACGGTGATCACACCCTGTCGAAGCAGCTAGGTAAGAAGGGTATCGAGGGTATGAACATTTTCAAGAAGAACATGTTCTTGGCCGAGGATCGTATCTTGTGTTTCGAGTTAGTCGCCAAGGCCGGTTCAAAGTGGCATCTGTCCTATGTCAAGGCCTCCAAGGCCGAGACTGATGTGCCCGAAGGTGCGGCCGAGTTCATCTCGCAGCGTCGTCGTTGGTTGAACGGTTCGTTCGCTGCCGGTATTTACTCCCTGATGCATTTCGGCCGTATGTACAAATCTGGCCACAACATCATTCGCATGTTTTTCTTGCACATCCAGATGCTGTACAATATCTTCAACACAATCCTTACCTGGTTCTCGCTGGCTTCCTACTGGCTGACCACTACTGTCATTGTTGACTTGGTCGGTACCCCCAGTCCGACCAACGGCGACCACGCTTTCCCCTTCGGCAGAACCGCCACTCCCATTGTCAACACCATCGTCAAGTATGTCTACTTGGGTTTCCTGCTGCTCCAGTTCATCCTTGCCCTGGGTAACCGTCCCAAGGGTTCCAAGTTCTCGTACCTGGCCTCCTTTGTCGTCTTCGGTCTCATTCAGGTTTACATCGTCGTGGATTCGCTGTATCTGGTGATTCGCGCCTTTTCTGGCGGCGCACCGATGGATTTCGTTACCAACGACGGCGTGGGAGCTTTCCTCAAGTCTTTCTTCTCTTCTTCTGGTGCTGGTATCATTATCATTGCCCTGGCTGCCACCTTCGGTCTTTACTTTGTCGCCTCGTTCATGTACGCCGACCCGTGGCACATGTTCACCTCGTTCCCCGCCTACATGGTCCTGCAGTCTTCGTACATCAACATCCTCAACGTCTATGCCTTCAGCAATTGGCACGATGTGTCTTGGGGTACCAAGGGTTCGGACAAGGCTGATGCGCTGCCCTCTGCCAAGACCACCAAGGACGAAGGCAGTAAAGACGCGGTCATAGAAGAAATTGATAAACCGCAGGCCGATATCGACAGTCAGTTCGAGGCTACCGTCAAGCGCGCGTTGACCCCCTACGTTGCTCCCGTTGAGCATGAGGAGAAGTCCCTGGAGGACTCGTACAAGAGCTTCCGTACTCGTCTCGTCACCTTCTGGATTTTCAGTAATGCCTTCCTGGCCGTGTGTATTACTAGCGAGGCGGTTGACAAGTTCGGTTTCACGGTATGTTCCTATCTTCCCCTTTTCTTTCCCCTGATCTCGTTTGAAGAATCTCCATACTGACAAAAATCTCTAGAACACCGCCACCAGTCGTACCGCTCGTTTCTTCCAGGCCCTCCTGTGGTCTAACGCCGTCATGGCCCTGTTCCGCTTCATCGGTGCCTGTTGGTTCCTTGGTCGCACTGGTATCAAGTGCTGCTTCGCCCGCCGGTAGACGGATGTGCGGGCATACTTGTCTTCTGCTTTTTTTCCCGCTATTGATGAAACACCCCTTCTTGGCACATGTTGTTCTTTCTCTCCGCCTTTATCTTGTTCTTCTCCATTCTGTCCTTCTTATCTTCGGCTATCGCGATCTGTATTCTACCTAAAGATGCCCGTTACCTTGGAACTTTTCATTTTGTGATGCCAGTATGTACTTTCGTGGAAGGTTGACTAGCAACCTTGAAATCCCGTGATACTCTTTTTTTGTCGGACCAGCGATGCAATGGGAATGCATTCGGGGCGCAATGAATCCTTGTGAGATCTGATTAACCTCAATTTCTTGAATAGTCTGTTTAAACTTTTAGTGAGTAGAAGTACCCTTGTTATTTTGTGTAGAATTTCGCCGTGTCAAAGTACGTCATGTCCCAGCGTAAAGGCGGACACGGCGATAGAAAGAACCCGCCGGGCTGAGGAAACGGACCCCCGCAAGACTTCTCTCCCTCCTCCACCTCTCAACCTTCTACTCGCCACCACCAAGCTCGACTTTGCATTCGACTTGTGGTATTCTTGCGGTGTCGATCCTGATCGCTTTTCCATCACTCTTTGGGACACTTCCCCTCTTCTCCGGACCCACTACTATCTCGCGATCTATTGTTTCCACCAGGTGGGGTGGTGACTCCCAGCCAAGATGTTGAAGATCTGGTCGATGGTAGGGCTACACCGTGGATTATGGACATGTCTAGCAGATGAATCAAAGACTGATTTCTTCTCCTCATACAGAAGCAGCAGCAGGCGCAGGCTGAAAATGCCGAAGGCGCAGCTGGCAAGAAAAAGAAGAAGGTCACTGCCGCACAGCTGCGCGTGCAACGAGGTGTGTCTCTCCCCATGGTCTTTCGATCGATGGCTCTTTACCCTGGTGATGACTTCCTGCTAACTCTCTCCATCTCTCATCTATAGACCTCCAAGAACTCACCCTCGGAAATACCATGAAGATGTCCTTCCCCAACCCCGACGACATCCTGAACTTCACTTTGACCATCGAACCGGACGAGGGCATGTACAAGGGCGGTGTCTTCAACTTCAGTTTCGCCGTGAACCAGAATTTCCCCCATGACCCGCCCAAGGTCAAGTGTACCCAAAAGATCTATCACCCAAACATCGATCTGGATGGTAACGTGTGCTTGAACATCCTGCGCGAGGACTGGAAGCCCGTGTTGAACTTGAATGCGGTTATTGTGGGCATGCAGGTGTGTTATCTCTGCCTTATGTCTTCTGTATGGGTGATCTGCGATGGGCTAACCCTCTCTGTTTTCTTGCAGTTCCTCTTCCTCGAGCCGAATGCCTCCGATCCCCTGAATAAGGATGCCGCAGAGGACCTCCGCACGAACCGTGAGGGCTTCAAGCGGAATGTGCGCTCCTCCATGGCCGGCGGGTCCGTCCGGGGCGTGAGTTTCGAGCGGGTGCTTCGATAGAATCGATAAACCCGGGTCGATTCGTTGCTCCGAATCGGGTCTCGCCAGTCTAGACGGGGTCGCTTTCTATTTCTGGATGAGCCAGGATGAGGGTTGAGGGTTACGGCTGATGCTCGAGACTGGATTATCAGAGACGCGAAGATGATGATTCATGGCTCTACAGGGTGGACTTTTATCTCCAAAGGAGGGAGTTTCAAGTACATATAACCGGCGTAATTAGCGTTTGAATTCAATAGATCCTGTCCGATCAAATTGGGATGAAGACCAGTGGTGCGTGCGGAAATGGCGTAATTCATCTGATAACCTTGAGGAAGGTTCCTTGATCTAGATCTACAAGTTCAGAGCATCGGTCATAGACCATGCGAGCAGCAGCGTACAAACCGACTAGTCAAGTGGAGAACCTTGCAATATAGAGGACCAGACAATGGAAAGAAATTGATCACAGGCGTATATGTACAATCAGTTCCAACACAAAAACCAACCCACACTCGACCGGGAACCCATCGACGCATCTCGCTCAAGGAGATTACAAAAAGACCCCCGGATTTCCTTGACACAAGGGATATCGATTGATTGCATTTTTGGGGAGGATCTCAGTTCACAGAGGGAAGCGCAGTGATGCCGATGGGCGAAAATGATGAGAGGGTCGGCGGGATGCGACTAGTGGTTGACTGATTTATGCGCGCTGGGCGGCACGCTCCTGCTCGAGACGGGTGTAGTAGGTGTCACGCTCGCGGACGCGGGGCAGGTGGTAGCCTGGAACGAAAGAAGGGTTTGTTAGAATTGTTGTTCGTAATGAGATGGTTGAGCTGTGTGGAAGGGGATGTTTCATGTTACGTACCGTACCACCAGAGGTAGCCGAAGGTGGTGCCGAAGCCTAGATGGTGACGTTATTGGTTAGTCGCTTGTAATCCTTCTCGAGTATGTATAGCCATGTAGCGGCCCATTACACTCCAGGCAGCTAGTATCTCGAAAGCACATTGCGCCGAGAGCAATTGCCGCATCCCAAATCTCGGTCCATTATGCGATCATGCCACTCGCAACCCAACTCCAAAGAAACAACTCAATCACTCACCGAAAGCGGTGCTCAGGTCCAGAACGAGACCACGGCGAAGCATCTACAAGTCGAACAGTATGTTAATCCAATGTCCACGAGTAGCGAAGCACCCGACCAGTCCGCTCGGGGCAAGCCGGGTCTTATAGGGAAGGGGGGTCACATACGCCGGTGATGGGGGGGATAGCGGCGCCCATTGTAGCGGATAGACTGTGTCAATCGATGCTCGGTGGGATGTTGACGGGGGTTGGACAGAAATGATCCTGCCTCAAGGGGTTGCGGGGTGGGCAAAGGTGGAGGAGAGGAGAGTGACGGAGTGAAGTGGACGGGAAGTGAAGTTGAAGCTTTCGGGCGGACTAAGCGAGGCTCCGGATTGGTCGATGGAGTCTGGCCGGCACCTCACGCCATTGATCATTGATGGGAGGTCGGGCGATTCTTCGGGTGATTTGGGATCTGAGAATAGACTCTCTCTTGCTCTTTTGCTTTTTAGATTGCCTTCGAATTGATCTACTTTTTGCCTGGTTTCTTCAAATACAGAGTAGCTCTCACAGAACAGGTAGATGCCTCAGGTATCAGCCACGTGACCCAGGCTCTCCCGACGGGGCGACCAGCTGTCTCTCATCTCGAAGCAGCTTCGTCCTCGAAAACACCCTTCCAGTGGCCATGGCGACGTCGGGCCAAGTCAAGCGCTCTTCTTCTCAACTGGAAGCAGCCGGCAGCAAGCGACCCAAGCACTATTATCATCATCATCACCGCCTCGCCGAACCAGTGACTCTGCCGCAGGCATGCGAGCCTGCTTTGCAAGATGACGACAATGTCGAGCACATGATGAACCGGGCGATAGGGCATTTCCTTCGAGATGCGGGATTTGACCTCGCCGATCCAGCTGCCTTGTCCAGCTTCCGCAGCGCTGCGGAAGAGTGTATGTTTTGACCAGAACCGGGAGGTTCATTTCATCATGGGGAAGATTTGAACTAATCCTGACACTGTTCGTGGTGTGACCCAGACTTGCTACACATTTCCAAATTCGTTCGCCAGTCCATGCTATCCTCACGGCGTGTCCAGCCAATCGCACACGACTTTGAATACGCGTTGAATCACCATCGCATCACACCAGATGACCTCCGTCCCTATCTCAAGTTGCCTCCAACAGTCGTGCCATTCCCCACGCTTCTTCCATCTCCACCACCCGAGGATGAAGTGAAACGGAAACTGCCCTTCTTGAATGCGCTACGAGGCGAAGAGAGCGAGACCAACCGGTCATACGTGCCCAAGCACTTCCCCGATTTCCCTAGCAAACATACCTACTCCTCCACCCCGGTGTTTACCGAGCGCGATAATGACCCGCGCAAAATTCGTGAGCGCGCTGCGGAAGATGGACGACATGGTGAAGAGGCATTGCGAAAGTTGGCTAGCGCCGCATACCGCGACAGTCCGACTGGCGCGATCGGGCGGGATAAGAAGCTCTGGGGCAGGCGGATGGAGAGCATGGAGACAATGTTTGAGAAGACGGTGAAGGGATTGGCGAAGAAGCTTCACAAAGACCCGCTGGCTGCTCCAGGTCTGAATGCTACCATGGGTTCTGCCATGGAGATTGATTCAGGCCCCGCCTTGGGCCTGGATGGAGACGCAAAGGCCCGGTCCAAGGCGCCGTGGAATCCGGAGATGGGGCCCATCGTCAATTGCGAGCGAGACTCTTGGCGGCGAACAACGGCGGCCAGCAGACGAGGTGCGGAGGACAAGACGCCGAAGCCGACCACTGCTGTTGAGGCTGTGGATGGCCTCCTGGGCTCATGAGATGACAGTGCTGAAGGGGGTCAGGCCCTGACAAGACTACATTATCGGCGTTCTCGCGTTTCTTTATGTTTTGGGTCCTTTTGGTTATTTCCTGGGCTGGCGCTTTTGTGAATGTTTCGGAGTCGTTCTTGAGGAGATAGATACCCCATGGCAGTTGCAGCATGACAATGATTGTTTGATTTCATCTTCTCCTTCGTAATCCCATAACTCCGCTCAATGCAATATATGTGTGTGCTGTGTCCAGAGATCCTTGCATCCATTATGATTTTTTGTTCTGAGCTTCCTCCGCGGCTATTCTGATCGGCTCCCATGAAGTGGTTTCCACTGTCAATCCTTTGGCGCATCTGGTGTACCCATTAGTCTCTGCAACATCCTATTTGCAGCGTTTGGGCCTCACCGTCGAAACAGCCGTACGATGGGCTGACACGTAATCACCCCCGGTTGTGGGATTTCTCCTTGTGGCGGATTACAGGAGTATTGCACCATCTCGAGCAGCTGGCATTCTTTCAGGTTCACGGCTGGACCTTTGCGACGCTTGTCTTGGAAGTTGCGCTTGACCGTGTTGACATGATCGGGGAGGTTCTCGGCGGGGAACACGGGAACTAGAGGTGCCATATTGGTTGAATTGAGTCTGTATCTGCGTGGTCGAGGGGATTCCAGGGTTGTCGCGGAGTCGAATGGGCAGATTGGAAGTTGCGAAGTTGAAGTTCCCCCCCAAAACTCTCCGGCCGCGGAAGCGTCCGTCCCCCGAACTACTCCAACTGCAACTATTTCGACTCGCTCAGTCGTTGCTGCACAACGCGTCTCGCAGGGAAATTTGATGCAGCCGTACCTGCAGAGAACTGCATGCATCTGATATCGCCAGGCATGCATGGTTTATAAGACTGCAGGCTCCTGACCATCATGGCTGCCAGCTTGGGCGAGACCTCACTGGCTGACGTCCATCATGAAGGGCTGGACCAGGTATTTCAGCATCTTCGGTAACACAATGTCTGCTGGCCATTGCTCACCTGCTTTTTAGCTTCTGAATGATCTGGCCAATGTATACCCTACTAGCCCTGGCCAGCAGCAGCCGCTACTGGGTGTCCCTATCATCGATGCATTGCTGGAAGTCTTTATGCAGAGATTACCGGGCACGTCGATCGAGACAGAGCGGCAGGTATACAATACTGCACCACCAGAGCAAATCCTCACAGAGGAAGAAGAGATTCTCTTGCGCGGTAATAGTCTGGACGACGAGACCGGCGCTCCTGGGGAACTAGACCCTGAACCATCCCACATCTTCTTTTCGAGCTCTGCCCCCAGACACAAGCGACCATCTCCAGTCGTGGAAATTTCCAGCAGTCTGTCGGGTGCTGGTAAAACACAGCTGCTATATTATATGACTGCGCGTGCAATCTTGCCGAGGACTTATGGTGGCATCTCCATCGGAGGACTCGACGCAGCTGTGGTTTGGATGGACGCTGATGATCGATTTGATGTCTACAGACTACAACATGTGGCTCGAGGAATTCTCCGACAAGCACGAGAATTAGCAGATGATGAGATGTCCGACAAAGAAATCGGACTCTTTTCAGATGCCGAGTTAACAGAAATGTTGACTTCTTGCCTCCAACACGTCCATGTCTTTCGCCCACAGTCATCCGCGGCCCTTCTTGCCACGCTGTGTACCCTGGACAAGTATCTTTATGATCTGTCTCGGCATCACTCTGCCTCACGGCCCCTGCATATGCTTGCCATTGACAGCGTTACTGCATTCTTCTGGCAAGACAAATTGAGGGACGAAGTGGCTCGCACCGAGGAGATTGGGCGTTCTCGAGCAGAGATTGATCAGCAGCGGGAAATGAAACGAACTTTTTACCTCTCTGACCTATACGCCGAGCTAGTCAACGAGTTGAAGCGGCTGCAAAGTCGGTTCGGATGTGCAGTTATTTATACGACAACAGTCTCGAGTGGCCGTCCGCCTGCTTCGAATACCAGCGGCCAACCTGGTCCTCCTGGTCCATATGACCGACCACCTTCTCAGACACCATCACTGCGGCCTGCATTGCCAGCACCATGGGGTACGTTCCCGGTTCTTCGGTTGGTGGTTCACAGGGACACAGTTCGCCCGTTTCCACCGGCCATGAGTGCACACGATGCCAGGAGAGATGCCCCGATGCGCCAGAGCGTTGTTCGACAAGGCAAGTTCTCCGCCTGGGTCAATGCCTGGGGTCGTGAGGAGTGGCCTCGTCGAGTGATAGATGGTGTCAACTGGTACAATGGCGGGTGCTTCTCGTTCTACGTGCGAGCGACTGGGGTTGAAATACCATTGCCAGACAATTGAACGAAGCGTATATTCTGTACGACGTTCTCAAAAGCTCGGGGCAGTCTATCTTATAAGGCATCAACCATATAACTTACTGATTGCCTCGACCGTGGTATTACCACCGCTGAATACAATGGCCATGTCCCATCCCTGTTCGCCACCTTCCCGTTCAACGAGACGTCGGAAATCTTCATCAAAGAGACATACAGCCAAACCGACAACGGCACTTGGCTCGACAAACACCTTCATGCGCTCCAAAACAAGGCGCATCGCCGCCTTGATCTGCTCCTCGGTGACCGCATAGACACCCTCAACCTTCTTCTTGTTGGAAATCACTTCCCAATTCAACAAGCCCACCGGCGTCCGCAGACCATCTCCAATGGTCAGCGTTGACACTGCCTCGACACGCTTCCCGGCCAATAGTCCCCGACGACAGTCATCCGCGCCCTCGAAGCTGGGCTCTGCCCCGAACACCTTGGTCTGCGGCTTATCTGAGAAGTATGTCGCCACGCCAGCGTTGAGTCCGCCTCCACCAATTGGTGTGATGACTGCATTTAGAGTCTTGGACCCGGCTTGCTCCGCATACTGTGCCTCCAGTTCCAGCGCCGTTGTTCCCTGTCCACAGATGATATTGAAATCATCATATGGAGGTACCAGGATGGCTTTTGTCTTAGCCTGGATCTCTGCGACCACTGCCTCACGCTCGACACTTGTTGACCCGCTGAAGATGACCTCTGCGCCGTGCGAGCGAGTCCCTGCAATCTTGGACGGGGTGCTGATACGCGGCATCACAATATAAGCCGGAACATTGAGCGTTGAGGCAGCGAGGGCAAGGGCTTGCGCATGGTTTCCTGCCAGCAAAGAAATACATTAGTCTCCAATTTCCATTCCACACATCAATTATTCAAAACCAACTTCCATACCAGAACTATGCGTAATAACCCCACGCCTCTTAACCTCTTCCTCCCCCCGCTCCTCAATCAACCGCAACAAAGCATGAAACGCGCCGCGGGCCTTGAACGCGCCAATCCGTTGAAAATTCTCACACTTGAAGAAGAAATGGAATTTAGGCTGTGCGGGTGTTTGGCCCTCGAATGGTGTGCCCACCAGGGCTTCGGGTGTCTGCGGGGTTGACGCGATCGTGTCGAGGGTTTTGCAGGTTAGGAGTGGGGTGCGGTGGATGTATGGTTGGATGAGGTTGTATGCAGCGTGGACGGCGGATGGAGTTAGGGATTGGGCTTTTTCTGCTGGGGATGCCATGATGGTTTGTTTGTGTCTGGTTGTACCAAGTAGTAGAGAGGAGGGAAGGAGAAGAGGAGTTGAGAGAAATGAGTCAGATTCAGTTGAGGGGATTACCCTCTTCTCCGTCGGGGTTACTCCGAGGATGGCGATGGCCGAAAAAGATCTTCTGAAAATTGTATCACCCAGGGCCAGATTTACTATTCATCCAAGACTACGATCATCCCTACAAGCACAATGAACGTGATTGATGGCAAATTCCAGCTTTGCGTAGCTGTCAATGATATTTCGTTGTTATACCCGAAGCCCAAAAACAGTATCATAGTACATCATAACTTTTGTCCAATTCCCCCCCAAATGGTATCACGATATTATTTATTTCTGGTTCTCGGGGCGGAGCGAGCTGGAAGAAAGAAAATATGTTAGCAACTTTGTTCACCAGATGATGAGATAAAAAGGTGATCACATACCGGACAGCCTTGCCGGCGCGCCAGATCTCGAGGCTGCGGATCTCCTCCATCTCCTTCTCGTACTTCTCACGGTAATCCTTCTGGGAGTTGTAGTCGAGGGAGCGCTGGGTCTCAGTGCCGTCACGGACGCTGTCGTAGAGCTCGTTGAAGAGGGGCTTCAGGTTGTCCTTGAAGCGGCTGGACCAGTCAATGGCACCACGGCGGGCAGTGGTGGAGCAGGCAGCGTACATCCAGTCCATACCGTATCCACCGATCAGGGGGTACAGGGACTGGGTGGCCTCCTCGACGGTCTCGTTGAAGGCCTCGGAGGGGGAGTGGCCACGCTCACGGAGAACCTCGTACTGGGCGAGGAACATACCGTGGATACCACCCATCAGGCAACCACGCTCACCGTACAGGTCGGAGTAGACCTCCTTCTCGAAGGTGGTCTCGTACAGGTAGCCGGAACCGACGGCAACACCCATGGCGATGGCCTTCTCCTTGGCCTGGCCGGTGACGTCCTGGTAGACGGCAATGGAGGAGTTGATACCACGGCCCTCCTTGAACAGGGAGCGGACGGTACGGCCGGAACCCTTGGGGGCGACCAGGATAACGTCGACATCGGCGGGGACCTCGACCTTGGTGAGGTCCTTGAAGACGGGGGAGAAACCGTGAGAGAAGTAGAGGGTCTTGCCCTTGGTGATGAGGGGCTTGATAGTGGGCCAAGTCTCGGACTGGGCGGCATCGGAGAGGAGGTTCATGACGATGGTACCCTTCTCAATGGCGGTGTTGACATCGAACAGGTTCTTGCCGGGGACCCAGCCGTCCTCGATGGCCTCCTTCCAGGAAGCACCATCCTTGCGGACACCGACGATGACGTTGAGGCCCTGGTCACGGAGGTTCAGACCCTGGCCGTGACCCTGGGAGCCGTAACCGATGAGGGCAAGAGTGTCGTTCTTGAAGAACTCGTGGAGCTTCTCACGGGGCCAGTCAGCACGCTCGTAGACATCCTCCTTGACACCAGCGAAGTCAATGGTCTTGACACCACGGACGGGGGTGATGGGAGCAATGGCACGGCGGGCGACGCTAGCCAGAGCGGGCCGGGGGAGGGCAGCAGTGACAACCGAGCGAGGAGCAGCCACGCGGGCGAGGCGGAGGGCACGGGGAAGACCACGGGCAGCCATTGTGTGTGTATGTGTGGATGGAAGGGGGGGGGGAGGGAGGGAGGGAGGAGAGTGGAGAGTGAAGTAAAGAAGGAAAGAATCTGGGGAGGATTTCTGGGAAGGAGGAAGAATTTAAGTAACCGGGAAAGTTTGGGGGAGCTTCTTTTCTCAGTTCAGTCAGAGTCATCCTTTGCACCTGACTCCACATGACTTGGTCCGGAGAACAACCTGAGCTCCCCGGCCGACACCGGGGGACCCGTTTTCAGCCCCCGTGATTGGTCGCCGCAACCGGCGCAGGTCTGGCCAGTGGCCACCACCAGCCAAACCGCCAAACCGCCAAACCGCTAAACAGCCGGCCGATTGTGAGATCTCCGGGCCGATGGAGACACAAAGACGGGGATTGCCAACTGTTTAGGGGGTTCTGGAATGAGAGATGGGAGGAACTGTTGACTCATTGGGACCCATTATCTTCATTTTGTGGAGTTTCTCTATTGTTAGGATGTAACGATGTCTAGTTTGTACCACCCACAGCTTGATGAAACTGGGGACAAGCACGGACTTGAGCCCATTTGCTCCGAACAATGAGGAGGTCATGCGGGGGTCAATCTTAGATTACCCAATTGATCCTGGCTGAAGCTAAGATAGCTGCTGGATAGCATAGTGAGCTGAATTGAATGGCATTATTATTGGCATGATCCCTTGGATTTCCCATGTCTGCTTGTGACTTGATTCCGCGTTGTGGCCTTACTGCCTTACTGCCTTACTGCCTCACGGTCTTAACTCCCGTCGATGGCCTTGTTGCCTGACCCTTCAGGTGTTATCTCCACCCCCTCAAAGCTTCCCCGCGACACAAACAAAGTAGCTGTTGATCGTTCCATTCCCCCTCCTCCGTTTGCACTGCGCTTCCCCGCGCTGTGCCATGTCGACTCGATAATGAGCTTCTTTTCGTTTGGCGATTTCCCCGCCATTCAGACCCGCAAGGCTCTACTGCTCTTGGACTTTCAGAATGACTTTGTTCGCCCGGCTGGTGCCCTCCATGTCCCCAATACGGCAGAGATCCTGGAAATCCTGCCTCCACTGGCTGCGGCGTTTCGTCGCTCCGGCGATGTGATTTGGGTGCGCTCGCAGTATGAATCTCCGCAACCCACGGAAGATTGGAACTTTGGGGATCGCGTCGTCTTGGAGAAAGGGCCGCCGAAGCCAGCGCCCATGCCCACCTCTGATGTGATTGAAGTCTCGTCCGACCGTGACTCGCCAGAGCCTGTGGATAATGAAGCTTTCCTCTCCGGCCGATCTGCCAAATGCTGCGCCGCGCAATCGCCCGGGTTTCAATTCCCTGCACCTGTCCTTGCTGCTATCGACCCCAATCGTGATACCGTGCTGGATAAGACGGGTTACTCCGCTCTCGAGTCGGATGGTCTGGTGCTATCATTTCGCACGCGCTTTGTGACCGAGCTTTATCTATGTGGCTCGCTGTCGAATGTCTCTGTCTATGCGACAGCTCTCGATGCTGTGCGCAACGGCTTCTCGGTGACCCTGGTCGAAGACTGCCTAGGGTATCGGGACTTTCAGCGTCACCAAGAAGCCATGCGCCGCATGGCAGATATTCTGGGAGCAGCGGGTATCACGGCACAGGAGCTGAACCAAGAGTTGGAGTGGCAGGAAACAGACGATATCGCCCGACAAAACAGGATGCAGCCACCCAAACGAACGACCACCGCGGGTGCTCCCGTGGGTATCGAGGATATCATGGACAGTTTGGATGTCATGCCCGTGGATTCCATCCCCGAGGAGGCTCCAGATCAAGATAACTGCAGTTTGACGCAGCTCGCCGCGCAAACGCGAGCGCAGAGGGTCGCAGCTGCCGCCACTCGTGTGCCAGTTGAAGCGAAGAAGCAAGTTCGTGCACGAGTGCGTCGCCCGAAACGTCGCGAACCTACACCCGATGCAGGCACTGGAGATGGACCAGCAAAAGAGAGATCTGAAGACAGTCTGGGAGAAGGCGATTCCCGCATCATCCCGGAAATCGACCTGCCTTCTGACGCTTTTGAGCGTATCCGGGCGGAGGTGTCCTGGCAGAAGATGTACCACCTGTCCGGCCAAGTCCCTCGACTTGTGGCTGTTCAAGGTCATATCCAGCCTGATGGCTCCATTCCTATCTACCGACACCCTGCAGACGAGTCTCCACCATTGAAACCATTCACGCCGGCCGTGGATCAAGCACGTATCCTGGTCGAGCGAATCCTCGGCCACCCTCTTAACCATGTCCTCATCCAGCTTTACCGTGATGGGCAAGATTCGATTTCCGAGCATTCTGACAAGACCCTGGACATCGTTCGAGGGTCCTTCATCTGTAACGTCAGCTTAGGTGCAGAGCGTGTTATGACGCTGCGTACCAAAACTTCAGCCTCCGAGCCTTCTGAAGGGGCCGAATCAACTCGACTCAAACAGCAAGTCCCACTACCCCATCGATCTCTCTTTATCCTTGGTGAAAAAACCAATATGCGCTGGCTTCACGGGATCCGACCAGACAAACGCGCTGCATCCATCAAAACTCCCGCGGAGCAAGCCTTTGGTGGCGAGCGCATCTCCCTCACTTTCCGACACATTGGAACATATCTTAACCAGAACACAAATACCATCTGGGGACAAGGAGCCGTCAGCAAGTCTCCGGATACGGTGCGACCTGTAATTCACGGCGAACCGACAGAAACTGAACGGTTGATCCGCGCATTCGGTCAGGAAAATCGGGCCACCGAGTTCGACTGGGACGCCTTTTATGGCGCCGGGTTCGACGTGGTGAACTTTGTCACTACGTCTCCTGCACAGTTGACGCTCAGTGGAGACCTGGTTGCGGATCTGCGAGTGCAGCTGGCCTTGGGCGAAAACGGTCTTCGATATGAGATCGTCGACGGCTCTGAATCTCATATCCATGACAGTTCAAACCAACGACCAGTTTATACAGACCCGGATGGAAGAACAATCGCGGGGAACGTGGCCATCTTGACGCACCTGGCCGGACGACCCTCGGACTCAATACGGCCGGGCGTGGAAGCTTTGCGAGGTGGCAATGAACTTGAATGGATTGAAGGGTTCCTCGTACGATGGCGTGAACATCGAAGCCGCAACCCTAACGGTCCATTCGAAGCCAACCTAGAAGATTGCGAACGTGTACTGGAAGGGAGACATTATCTTGGAGGTTCTTCATTGAGTATCGATGATTGCTCCTTTTGGCCAGTGTTGCGCGAGATTGTACTGTCTCAGGGGCCCTTTGATGCTCGGTTGGTGAACCTTAACCAATACTACACTCGCGTGGAGAAACGAGGCATTGTGAGAGCCGTTCTAGAGGGCTCGCACTGAGACCCCTCAAGCTGCATATAGCGAACTAGCGACTACATTTCTTTTTTTTTGCCCTGTTCTACAACTGTGCACATACGACGAAACGTGAATGAATCCCATGGCTAGAAGCCAGCTTTTCCAGACCAAGAGAATGACAATTCCAGCTACTACTTGATATCTGCTATTTACTATCCACACTCCATCATAACCAATAACACCACCCTAAGATACCGCTTCAATCTGACCCTCAAAGGCACTCGCCCTCGAAGCTCTCGGTGTTCAGGAGACTCTCCAGCCCGACTCCCCCACACACC
Organism: Penicillium goetzii; assembly: GCA_037043885.1. Classification (NCBI taxonomy): domain Eukaryota; kingdom Fungi; phylum Ascomycota; class Eurotiomycetes; order Eurotiales; family Aspergillaceae; genus Penicillium; species Penicillium goetzii. Next base: position 35,659 of record JAWLST010000101.1, read on the forward strand.
ACGGCCTTGAAGAATGCCTGGGCCACGACAGATGCACCAGCAGCGCTCGTATGGGTATGATCGAGCGGGAAGTACTCATCGACGACATCCGCGCCCAAAGATTCGAAGATATCCGCCACATAGGCACCATGGTCGACATACGACACACCGGCTACCTGGGCTGCCAGCTCAGCATATCCCACAAATCGCGAAGGCGAGTATGTGAATGTGCCCGTCTCCCAGGGGTTATTGGGTGTCTGGCTGGAGATGAGCACGTTGGCCCCCTTGGCCTTGAACGTGTGGGCTGCGTTCTCCAGGTACTTGGGGAACGTCAAGACAGTCTCCGTCACGCCGTTATAGGTCGTGGTGCATGTCTCATCGCCCGTGCCGGAGCAGTCGGTGCGGCCGTTGTCCGTTGTCGAGAGCGAGCCACCGTCGTTGTGTCCGAATTCGATGATCACCCAGTCTCCGGATTGGACTTTGCTGGCGATGGTGTCGAAGCGGCCTTCGCGGGTGTAGGATCGTGCACTGCGGCCGGCGACGGCTTGGTTGGAGACCGTGGCTGATGTGTAGGGGGAGACATACTCGCCCCATCCTGGATATTGTTAGATGTATGTATTCAGGTGGCAATCACTTTGAACTGAAGGACATACCTGCAGTGCCGGATCCAGTGCCTCCCTTGGCCATGGTGGAATCGCCGGCCAGGTAGATAGTTGCGCCCAGCACACTAGGAATCATAGAGAGCAGAACGGCAGACTTCATGGTGGAAAATGCTTTGATTGAGACAATTGTAGACAGAGAATGTCTTTTGAGATTGTAGATATAAGATGATCAACACTGTCACTACTGCTCCTTCTTAAACCAACTGTATCCCATCATCACCGGGACTATCTACACCGAACTACGGAGTATATCAACCCAACCTACCCCCGTCAGAGCCAAACTATACGTGGAAAAAGCCCCTCCTCCCTTGAAGTTTATGACGAGCGATGTCCGACGAGAGACATGGCGTTCGGATTAACGGAGCTCTTTTAGTGACTGACCCCCCCTCCTGACGGCGGAACTCGAAACTAAAGCGCCCATCGTATTTGCGGGGAAGACGGAGATCGTCGGTCTTTTGATTCATGGAACCTGCATTTCTGCGCAAGACTTTCGGTATTCTGCCTCTTGTGACCCGGAGATTATTCCAGATCGTCACTATTCCCCGTTGTGGATGACGATGTGTGGAGTGATCGGCCTTCTTGACAAGTACCAAGACTTGGCTGAGGATGATGGGTGGTGAAGCTGATGAAACTGATCGTGTTTCGGGATGTTCTCTTTTTGACTTGACATCCACGGTCTAGCCCAGGGACTTCACCTGTCAAACCTTCGATCCCTTGATGGGTGGACATTATTAGTTCATATCTGGAGAAGAATATAACTGTGACTTCATTCATATCAATCACCGAAGTATCTCCGTCTCGCTCGGACGAAGTTTAACAAGTTCATTTATATACAACAAGCACCACCTCCACTAGTCTCGACCACCGCGAGGACCAAGTGGAGACAAGTCAACGTAAACTAACACACACACCGACAGCCAAATCATTATTTATCTACAACTTCTCAAAAGTAGGCGTGCGTTTCTGTAGTCCCGACAGCAAAGCGGCAGACACATCCCCCGTCTGCAGCGCCGCACTATTCCACACACCCGTATACCGCAGACCATCCTGCACGGAGTGATCGCGCGACCAGTTCAAAATCTCCTTGGTACCCTGCACCGCCACAGGACTCTTCGACGCAATCAGCGTAGCCAGCTGGAGAGCTGCCGCGATCACAGCCGCGCGATTCTCATGCACCGAGTTCACGAATCCCACGCGCAGGGCCTCTTCGGCCCCGAAAATGCGCGCGCTCAAGGATACTTCCTTCACCCAGCCGAAGTTGCCAACGACCTTGGGCAGGCGGCTGAGGGTACCGATATCCGCGGCTAAACCGATATCGACCTCCTTGACGGCGAAGCGGACATCCTTTGAGCAGAGGCGGATATCGGCTGCGGTGGAGAGATCGATGGCCAGACCAAGGGAGAATCCGTGCATGGCGACGATGACGGGTTTCTCGCAGCGCTCGACGGCGCTGATACAGTCCTGGAATTCGAGGACGTGGCGGCGCAGATGCACTGCCTTGCGGGCGGGGTCGAGATTTGAGTCGCTGGAGAGGATGCCGCCTTGCGAGGCGGCCTTGACGTCTAATCCGGTGGTGAATGCTTTTTCGCCAGCTCCGCTCAGGACGATGGCGCGGACGGAGGGGTCTTCGGAGAGTTGAGTGAAGACCTGGCGCATTTCTAGCCACATACTAGTTGCCCACTACGGTGTTAGTGATGCGGTCTGGTTTCCTCAGATGGGAGGGGACCTACGCTTCGAAGAAGGCGTTCATCTTCTCCGCCCGGTTGATCTCCACATGTGCGACATATGGGTTCTCCGCTGGGAATTGGACGGTGAAGTATTTGAAAGAGTAGTTTTGCGCCATGGTGAGGTAGGTATTTGGTATGGACGTGGTGTTACAGGCCGCGGTAGACGTGTTGGTAGTTGGCAGTGACAACCTTACAGTTAGATGAAGGTTAGCTGATCGCAGGGGCAATCAATAGTAGCGAGAGGCGATCAAATAAGAATGAACAGATATAAGAAGACAGTCGAGGCAACAAGTACGAGTAGAAGAAAGACGAATTTGGGGATTAGTGATGGCACTGCTGTCAGTTTCCCGGCTCCTCGGCTCACATGCCTCGGCTCAGATAAGTGGGCGATAAGCAGACAGCTCCGCTTGCATTTGCGGAGAGACAATAATAATGACAGTTACAATCTACAATCTACGTTGGGGAAAAGAGAGAGAAAGAGAGAGAGAGAGAGAGAGAGAGAGAGAGAGAGAGAGAGAGAGAGAGAGAGAGAGAGAGTTGGAGCAAATGATTAAATTTGATTAAGCTAACTAATAAATCTCATTCCAGTATGAAGCAAGAAAAAGCCAGTGGATCATCCTAGCCAAACGGGCCATCCGCAAAGTCAGCGACCGAGCAGGTCCCGACTGGCAATGTCCAGGCAAGAAAACGCGCAAAAACAATTCTTGAAGTCGTGTCTCATGAAGGCCCTGTCAAAAGACAGGCACCTCGACCGTGATCGAAAGCATTGCTTACTCGATGGTGATCTTCTTGGCGGCCGGAACAGTGGACTTGGGAATCACGACCGACAGAATGCCGTCCTTCAGGCTGGCCTTGACATTGTCCTGGTCAACGCGGCCGGGGAAGGTAAAGGTGCGCTGAAACTCGCCAACAGAGCGCTCGGAGGCCCAGAAGCGGTGACTGGGCTTGGTGGTCTGCGACTGGTCGGAAGTCTCGGCCTCGGCGGTGCTATCATCATCACCGGCGTTCTCGTTGGGCTCTGTGGTGTGGTACTCGCGCTCGGTGCGACCCTTCACGACCAGGGTGTGCGGGTCGGTGAATTCAATGTTGATGTCCTTCTGGGCAATGCCGGGCAGCTCGCCATCCAGGTGGTAGGAGTCCTCACTCTCGCGAACGTCGAAGCGAGGGTGGAAGGCGCGGGTGGTGGTGGTCTGGCGGCTGGCACGGTGGATATCGTAGTCGTCCAGGAGACGGAAGAGAGGGGCGAAGTCGCCCGAGGGGAAGCTGGTGCGGAACAGAGACATGGTGTAGATGAAGGTTGGTGGAGTAGTGAAGAGACTTGAAGATTTGAAGCTTTGGACTTTGGAGCTTTGGAAGATGTGTGGTTGTGAAGTTGGAAAGAGGAAGTGAGGGAGGGTGATGGAAGGGGATTTTATAATCCATCGACAGCAGTGGCCAGCTGCCAGAATGACAGGATCACCCCATGTTTGCTTGAGGTCTGGAAATTGCCAGCAAACGTTGGCAGTTGCATGTTGTTGCGAGTTCCAGCCGGAGCTTGCCAGTTGGTGAGAGCAGCTTCCAGCGGCCAGTGGAGCCTTCTCCGCGGTTCTATTAGGTCACGTGACATCTACCGTCGGGGGGAATTCAATCATCAGCAGCATGGTTGTTGCCAGCCCTTCGAATCTTCTGGGCCCTTCTGTTGGTTCTGTAGAATGACGACAGAGAAAGTGGTTGCATGATCTATGAGTATCTATGCGGCTAAACATGATACATGGCATGGGTGACACTGCCCGGAACCAATCCCATTCATTGCAACAGCCAGAAGATGCCTTGTTTCGTCGCTCTCCCTTGCCAAACTATTCTCCCATTGTAGCCAATTAAATCCTCTTCGGTGGCACCTGCGTGGTACAAGAGGTGGAAATCTCAATCGATGCGAGGACGAGAGGCTGGAAACGATCCCGGTCTTGGGCGTTGGGGTCCACGAGCTGCATTGGCTCGAAAGTTCTCTTCGAATACACATGAAGATGACGGAGAAATGGTGTGATTTCATCAATTCGGTTGACAGTCGAGCGTCGATGGCGTATGTTGTAGCGCGCCGGGTTTGGAAAGCGGGCGCAAAACCTCGAGGAAGGTCTACGACAGCATCGGTGCTTCGAGGGAGGAATGATGTGTGTAGCTTTCAGCCAGTAAAATGCTCTACTCAGATTCGGATTCGTCCAGCTGCATGATTTTCTCGTCAAGATCCTGCGACCGTGTTAGTGGGATGGTTACTGGACCCACGGGCCTGTGGTGACGGAAAGACGGGCATGAGTAATCTCAACGGGAAACATACGTGATCGAGACGAGCCTTCAGGTTCTCGAGCTGGCTCTCTTTGATGACCAAGTGGTTCTCGTCATCCAGATCCTCCACAATGTAGTCGTGGCGCTCCTCATCGTACTTGAGGATCATCGCTTTGATCGAGGGATCGCACTCGATGAGCAGACCTGGTGAGGCAGATGTCAGGGCTGTGATCTGTTGCTTAGTCAAGAGGAGAATAAATCTTACCACGGACGGCACGAGGCATGGTGAGCTGGATTTGAAGCAGATAGACGAAGTGATTGAAGAAAGAAGTGCGGAGATGAAAGGAAGTGTTCCGCACGAGCGGTGATGGCCGCCAGATTCAGGCAACAAGGCACCCAATTTATGATCACAGTGTGCCACTACGAAAGACTTTCTACCTCCCACTTGGCTGTTCTGTACAACTTTTCAAGAAGCTCAAATAGATATTCAGTTTATATACAGTCTACGGTATTTCAATATATTGCTTTAAGCCTCACGTTCAGCATCACTCTTTCTATCGACCTCCGAGGTCCATCCAGTGGCCGCCTGGAATATAGTTGCCGTCAGTGCCACCAAGCTGCCCCCCAAAAAGAGCATACGAATCGCATTTTCGTAGCCTTGGATGGCAACCAATCGCTCCGAACCAGTCAACCGCGCAACTGTAGCTGGGCTGCCGAGCAGAGTCCGAATCAAGTCTGGCCGCGGGGGCAAATCATGCTGGGCGAACCCTTTCTCCAGCGATGTTTTGAGAATTCGAGTGAAGAAACCACCTCCCACAGCTGATCCGAAACTACCAGCAAATCCGCGAGACATGGCGATCAAAGAACTCACTATATAGTGCACATGGGGACTGGTGAGGTGCAATACATGCGACAGAGTATAGTTCAACAGGGATCCGGCGAACAGCCCGTTCAGGAAAGTGGTTGCAATATACAACCACGTGGGAGAGTCAGGCGTGGAGAGAAGAGAGAGGGCCGACGTGGACACGGCGAATAGGACAAAGATGACTAGACATGAGCTGTTTGTGCCGATTAGCCTCTGCATTAGAGCCTCGGTGTAAATTCCACACAGTACTCACGAGTAATAGCTGGTCGATTTGCGGATATGTAGCCATCCAACGAGCAGCCCGCCACTTCCAAATCCTGCATTGGTCGCCACTAGCATGAGGCCAGCAGAGGCAGGAGACCAGCCTCGGACAGCCATCGCATAGACAGGCGTATAGAATAAGACAGCCCAGCGGGCCATCAAGCCTAGACCCGCGACATAGGTCATCAGGACACTCCTCGACCGCAGCAGTCGGACTGGAATGACAGGCTCAGTGGTCCACCGCGATTCAATGAAAATGAATATAACGAAACACACGGCAGAGAGTGGAAGCGGCCAAATGAGAATCTCAGGCGATGCCAGACTTGAAAGGAGCAGAACGACGGAAAGTGTCTGTAACCGATTAGCACAACTATGAAGTGAATCGGGAGTGGGAACCATCTGACCAACGTCAAAGCTCCCGCATAATCGACCCGAGCCAGGCTGCGCAATAGCGACCGTGTGTTCAAAGGTGCACGACCACCCGATGAAGCTGGAATCGCCAGGAACAGCAATGGGCCCAAGACCAGCGCGGCGGGTGCTTGGATCCAGAATATGAGACGCTGAGAAGAGCTGAAGTTAGCCCATGTAACGCACTACAAGAGTGAAGAGACAGCATGATGTGACATACCCAACCCAACGAAGAAGTCATTAGCCCTGCCAGAACCGCACCAGAGGCAAGACCCGTGGTATATCCGGCATTGATCATGCCAATGCATAACCCTCGCCGTTTCGGAGAGGCAAGATCCACGGCTAGGATGATGGCAATGCTCATCAATCCGCCGCTTCCAATACCTGCCACTGCGCGTCCCAAGAGGAAGACAGTCAGAGTGGGTGCTGCAGCGGTAATAAACAAGCCGATGGCTATGGTAGTGCTGGCAAAGACGACATAGAGCCGGGGCGTAAATATTTCTGCAAGCCGCCCGGTCAATGGGGTGACACTGGATGCAGCGATCTTCCAGATATCAGTACTCCGTTGCCGGTTTTCTAATTATATTTCATTGATCCTACCAGATATGCCGAAGTAAACCACGTTGCTTGGTCAAAAGCATCCAGATCGGCTGCAATGTCGGATTGGGCGGTTGTCATCATGGAAATGTTGATTGCTGACGAGCACCTATCGTGTCAGCCATTGACGCTGTGTTGTGGCTGGAATTACCAAGATATTGTAACTCACTTTGGATCAAAATCAACAGCTCCATAAAGAAAGCGATCGCAATCCCTCTCGGGATGCCCAAGGTTCTAATCGGCTCATCATCGGGGTGGGATGACGGAATCAGAGGGGTTTGCTCGGATGGCGAGGACACTCGCCCTGCTACCATTATGAAGGATGGTGATGAGATCTAGGCCGCCAGGAGTGTCGGAAACTATTCATTGGAATTGCAACCGTAGAATAAACGATGACAATGGATTGAAGATTGAAGCAGAGAAGACCGGGATGGACGGAGGGGGATTTCTAAGCACATCAAATCATCGGAGATCGGAGATAAGCCTGTTTGATCTGGTTTAGTCGCTCGCAACCTGGGGGTGGGGGGAACTATACACCCCACCACGGGTGGATATGATTGGAAAGTTATGAGAATGACCTCAGAAACTTCAAGATGATGTGCTGATCATAATAGCATTGTTGAGATGATCCGATATCTCCAACATTCTATCTGCCCAAATTTTCATATCACCAAGTCGCAATCAGCTTAACAACTAGTTCACCGTCCTCCAAAGACAGCAGCCCATCGACTACGCAACCCATTCAACACCTTCTCTAAATCCTCCGCATCCGCACTAGGTTCTGGCTCATCCCAGGTCTCCTCCTGCCATTTCGTCTCAAAGTCCACCAACTGGCCTGTGATTTTGGTGGCATTGTACGACGCGGGCGGCGTAGACTTCAAGTACTGGATGAAAATCCGCCAGCGCGGAATGTAAAAGGACGAGATCAAACCACTCCATTGCTTGGAGGCATAGTCGGCAATTTCACCATTGGGTCCCCAGAGTGTGATTTGGTTGCGGGCATTGTACTCCAGGAACGACGCTTGATTATCGTCGCCATCTGCCCATGACCGGGCCGATTTGATCCACGGAGACAATCGGAAATTGGGATTGGTGAGAAGAACAGTATCGAGATCTCCAAGGAAATTGATCAGTTTCTCGCCCGTCTTGGACAAAGAGTCTGCATCGGAGGTGTTCCAGGTGGATATCAGACTTTGATACAAGGGAATAAACGCGTTGGCCATGACTTGACGCGTTACATCAACCATATCATGCTGATAGGCCGGGTTGTTCCATAGCTTTGGCTCGGAGCTTGCAGCCTGGTAGAGCTTTTGCCACGCTTGCACAACTACCGCCGGGTCGTAAGTGAGTTCAGTGCTCTGAAACCCGACTCGAATATTCTCCAAACTCGGACGAATTTCAAACGCGGACTTGATAACCGAGGTAACTGAAGTATTCGTGTTGTCAAAGACTGTGGTTCGCAGCACTTCCCACGCTTCATAGAGCCCCTTGGGCATAAATCCACTTCCAGAATACCGGGTTGTCACCCAATCATGGAAATACCGCTCAGTGTCCAAAGGCGTCGTTGACCAAGCCTGATCCAGCAGGGCAGTATAAATGATCTCATTGCCCTCTTGCCCTTCCATTGTCGACCCATACCCAACCAAGGATGGAGATTCAATTCGTGCTTGGGTCGCATTCACGGTGATGTTTGTAAGCTGTCCGTAGAGACCCATGTTGCCTCCATAATCATGCACCTGGCACCAAAGCCACGGTTTACCGTAGTATGACCGAGTTCGGCGCCACTGAGGTGCAGATTCGGAGAAGAGGTCCAGAATAAGCATGTCGTTATTATCCTCCACACCCGAGAGGAACGCTTCTATCCGTTCTTCTGTCCAGAAAGCCGACTGCGCGTAGAAAAGCCACCCTTGCATCATCCAGATTGCGTCGGGGTCTGCTTGCTTGAGACTCTTCCAGGTGTTAAGGGTAACGTTGCGAAGATAACCCAGATCCCCAGAGTACGGAGAATTCTCATTATACTGATCCAGGGTGTATATGTGACTGACATTGCCATAAGCCTCACGCTGTTTGCTGATGAAGCTGGACTGTAATTTGGCAAAGTGATAATCGAATGGCTCTAGAAACGAGTCATTCGAGTACTGCAGGGGGAAGCCGGCCCATTGTGACCCTCTGACTATTTGTGCATCTGGGAGGACACGAGTGGTGTTCATGGGCACGAATCCCGTGAATGAAGGCAGGACAGGGGTCATACCCAGTTCCACCATGCGCGGTAGAATCTTCTTCTGCAAGGCAAATTGCTGGTCAATCCAAGACCGAGGGAGATCACCACCCCAAGAACCTTGGATATTTCCGAATCGATTCCATGCCTGGAACGCGGGTCCGCTGAGGAAAGTCGCAATTTCGGCGTCGGTGAGACCAATGTCTTGGAATACATCCACAAGAATCTTCTCTTGACCCACCCATGCTAGAGGCAAATTGACGCCGTGGAGGGCAAGCCAGTCTAACTGAGTCTCCCACTCTTCCCATGTCCAAAAGGCCATTGTATACGAGAAGGTGACTGAGAGGTGATAGATTGTCAATTTGAGGCGTGCGAAAATGGCATGGGCTGAACCTACCTGTATTCAAATGATACCTCCATGGCACCGTGCTGGACCCTTGGAGTGGTTTGGTGAGGCGAGGGAGCTTGGAAGGAGCTTGATCCAAACGGCTACCGATAAACCAGTAAATGTCGACATGGGCGATGTCGGTCAAGTAACGATGCAGTCTACCAAGTCAATCAGCGACCGAAGAACCACCAAGAAGAACCTCAACATAGATACCCTGATGATAGCGCCGATATGGAATTGCCCTTTACCAGAATTGAGCCATTTGGCGCACTGGAGACGACAAATTGATCATAACCCTCGGTGCCAGTAAGGTTGGACTTATCTATCGTAAAGTGGAAGTGATCGACATGATTCGGTAGTCGTCTTTTAACGAGGTTGTAGAGACCCTCGGTGGACTGGGCTGGGGCAGATGCCGCGAAGAGCGAGAAACAAAGCAGTGCCTTCACCCACTGCATTGCTGCAACTGTTTGGGGTGTTGCAAAAAACCCGACTCCTTGTTAACAATTCCAGAGATAACAAGATCTATTAAATAGAGGCTGGGATCTAGCGTCAGCTTCGCAGAGCCAATGGGAAGCCACGGGCGGTTGCATTCTCAACTCCCCCCGCACTGGCCGCATACTGCGTCACATTTCGCGTTGTAACTGTGCGATCTCACATGTTGATCTACAAGTGAGATCCCCGCGCACGCGAGAAGATTAGGCGGGACGCGTTGAAGGCGCAACGTATTACCCAATTGGTGAGAAATCCAGGTTCTCCGCCTACACTAGAGCAAGGCCCCTTGGAGATATCTAAGACTGGCCCTGCCCAGCCTCCTGGTTATTTGGTTATTGGCGCCCTGTGTATACACTGAGAGCCCTTGGTCTTTGTAGGGTTACTCTAAGAATCATGAATGTCTCCTTCCAATGCGGAAATAATGTGTTATACAGCTATCTCAGGGAAGAATAGCCCAGTTAGATCCATACTACCAATAGTCTTTAAACGGCTCGCAGACCCCAAACGGTTCTTATTGTGAGCCCTATTTACGGTTCAGGGTTGCCGTTGTACCATAAGCCGCCCATTGTGATCTGAAAACTCCAGTCTGACATCAAGACCTTCGGCCATTGTTTCCCTCTTGCTGCTAGTCTCGTACTCATCATATTCAACCACGTCCAATCCATGGAAGAACCGCGCCATAATAGATGACTTCTAAAGCGAGCATTTATTCTTCCGTTGACAAAAATCGTCAACACCAAGAACATGCCCCCCTAATAACCAACAATGCCGGTAGAGCAAGCCAATTCCCGTCAAAATGCACGAAAACCTCCAAGGTCGAGACTGTGCCGTTAACTGTGTAATTTGCAGCGTCCAAGCCGATCTTAGAGAGTCAGCTACGTTGATCATGGCTTTTTCAAGCCCTAGATAAGCAATCTGTGCCACAAACCCATCAATTACCCGCGTATCTAACGACGGGTCCACGGCACCGGTTCTGTTGTATAGGAATATTCGAGTATTTACCCCTTGGGGAAATGTCACAGTATAAGAACCACAGGACAGGAATTCCCTTGGATTGGCAGTGATTTGTTTCTGGGCTAGCCACTCCTACGAAGCCTTAGCAAAGCCATTATTTAGCATCCAGCAGTATTGAATATCATGCTCCTCGTCACCCCTAGTAAATGCTCGCCCGTAACTAGTGGCAGAGATACTAGATTATAATTTCCTATTAACAACTGAGATATCGTAATCTTTCAAGCAAAGGAACAGGCTACACTTTGTTACCTGGTTAATCACAACTCCACCTCGAGGGTCTCCACCAGGTGTTGTTCGATTAAAATCAAAATCTAGGCTGGCATGTGCTACCGTCACGAGAGGAGACAGGACCCCCTCGTGTGGTTTATTCAAAGACTTCGGATCTGCAGAGAAGTCGAATTGATTGTTGTCCCAGATGACATCTGCGGGTATTGCTATTTTCTGGGGTTCAGCATGGGCCGTTGACTTTGATAAAGGATAAATTTTGCTTCTGGCGCACTTCATCGATTGCATCATTGACCGCGACGAGAGAGTCAGATGGCAGGCATCACCCTGCAAGGCCCTCTGCTCTTACAGAGCCCGTGTCTCCGCTGATTTTGGGTTCGTGACAGTCAAGAGTTGCATTTGAAGTAATATTGGCACACTGACTGCAGATCGCAACGAATTGGAAAGTGGGAAAAGTGCAGTTTCCAGACGGGCACGTTAGTTCCATAGGAAACCCCGAACTCCAGATTCCCGTGAGTACCGTGATGTCCATTTTATCCTCCCAATCAGGCAGGACTGGAGAATAATATCGCGATTATAGTGCGTATGCACCAGGCTTCTCGGTCAATAGAGCAGGATAGCTCAGGGTCTGTTGAACAAATGGGTCAAAGGCTAGCATGCATATAAGAGCGACTGCACCAATTAAGACTAAGGATCGCCCTTAGTGTTGACACAACAGAATGAGTGAGCCAAGTGGCCCCCGGCTGGCACTGTGAAAGGTCCCTACGTCCAATAATTGTCGGTTGCTCGAGTTTTGAAGCCATATCCATTTCAATTGGCCGATAGCCTCGCCCACCACAAAGACCAAAGAGGACTTAGATGCGGTTACAAGTGTTGAAACAATCGCATTCAATGACAGTCCGTATGCCATATCCGGCCGTTTCTTGTTGTCGTATGCAAACAGGACACCGCGAATTGCCAGAAAGCAGTCAAGACTGAATGTCATGAGCAAGGGTTCGGGGATCCATGTGTCGAGGACGAGATGTTGCCATCGACTTGGTTGCTTCTTTGGGAGGTTCTGTCGTCTCTCTTGATCGCGAGCGGGCTGAGATGGCAACCCTACAGGGGCACTATCTCAGGGAACAGTCTGCGAAATCACCACGACAATTGCACGGTATCAAATGAAAGCAAAGCCGACTCAAGTTAATGTTCTCCAAATGGCAGTAGGTAACCTTAGACTTGGGGTGAAAAGGGATCCAGTGCCAGAGCCAGAAACTCCCCGAGTTCCGAACTGAGCATCGCCTTACTGGGGTTGAGATTGGATAATTCCTACAACATTCTAGGTAACAATGCATCATGTATCTAAACTATTGGGTAAAATCTGCAGTAGGCTGAGCAATTGGCGAGGGCAGCAAGAATGTACCATGTTTGGCCCCCTTGCAGATCATATATGCAATGGGTTGCCTGATCATTAAATTGTACAAACACGGATTTCACATCGACATGGCATCCAGTGATAATAATTTCCAATCCCATGCAGAAAGATCAAGAGGCATCATAGTATTCCTCGTTCGAGGGTCATGGACAACGAGGGCAATGAGCTTGTGCGGCCCCGAACCAGGTGCTTGTAAGGTAGTTCATCTTTATATATTTCTTTTACACAGGCGCTGGATAATCATATCCGCTGAGACAACAGTCAAGGTAGGGAGGAGCGCTTTCATTTGTATTCGAATTCTGGATATCACAGAATGTAGCGGAACCCGACCGCCCGGCTCTCAAGGTTATCACCAGGAGGCACATCTTCACTCGACTCCGCTGCCTCAAGTTGTCGGTTCATTTTCGTGTGAACAAGGCGAATCACCAGGGCTACCAAGGCAACCAATAACGCAATTCCAGCAGTCGCACCGCCACCAGGAATGTATCGAGGTCCGGACGACGACGGCCACATGTAACTGCCGTAGATTGAAGCCGTGTTGCCAAGCATGTTGGCAATAGCAATTGCTGCGGAGCGTTTCACCAAAGGTCGAGGGAAAGAGTTTGCAACCCAGGCAAGGATGATTTGGTAGGCGGATACAGCTCCCATCGGCATACTAAAACGATTAGCGAGGCAATGGAGATGGGGATACGGGCTTGGGTAGAAACGTACAGGAACATGGCAAAGAATTTGGCACCAGTGTTAGTGGTGGCAGTGCAGATAATACCGCCTACAACGCTGACAAGCATCAGGCAGATAATGTGTATGCTGCGGTCGTTCGTCTTTCCAGACGTATATGTCACAATCAGCGAGACTAGGAAAGTGGCGATCCAGACAGGCGCGGTAATCAGCAGAGTCTGGATGTTGCCGTAGCCCAGTGTCTTGACGATAGTCGGGAAGAAGTATTGGAAATTCTGAGATAGCAGCGAAGCGTGCTGGAGCAGAATGAAGAGGTAGATGCGCTTATCGGCGAAGACCAGAGCCAAGGCCTCCTTGATGCTGCTAGAGGAAGCATCGTCGGCTTCACCTGCATCATGAATGAGACGCCATTGAGCATAAGCACGTTCTTGATCATCCAACCAGGAAGTTGTTGCAGGATAGTTAGGAAGGAAGATCCTATAGAAGTGAGAGGTGAGACGAATTCATGAAGCGAGGGGACCCGGTAGAAAGACTTACGCTGCCAGGAAAGAGACTCCCACTGTAATGCATCCCTCGATTATGAACAGCCATCGCCATCCGGTAATGCCATGTGCTCCATCCAGGTTCCCAAGAACACCTGCACCGATCAAACCACCAAAAGCATTGGCCAGAGAGCTTCCCGAATAGAACCAGGCAATACGGTGGCTCAACTCCTGCCGAGTATACCAACTCGACCTGTATACACCAGTCAGAGGTCGACTATTGTGCAAGAAGACTGCACACGGAGGATACTCACATCAGCATGACGGCACCTGGGAAGAATGGCGCCTCGACGAATCCAAGAAAGAAGCGAGAGACCACGAGCCCGGTGAATGATTGGGTAGCTGCCTGGCAAGCTGAAATGACACCCCTACATGAGTGGTTAGCGTTATTAAAAGAAAATTTAGGATAGACATTGGGAATGAAATTTACCAAATCGCCATGGCAATACCCAGGAATAGGGATGGACGAATGCGAGTGAGTAGAAGATTGGACGGTAATTGCATGAGCAAGTATCCGACGAACAAGATACTTGTCGCCAAGTTGTAGTCGGTGCCTTTCATGTCTAGGTCTTTCTCAAGGGACCCCAGACGTGCCTGAGATAGGTTACTGAAGCGTCGATGTTAGTCATTGGAAAATGATGTATCCGTGATGTGCAAGGTGGTACCTACTTGCGATCGAGGAAGTTGAGCAAGTACATCAAAACAAGGAATGGCAGCAAGTGAACGTCTACTTTACGTAGAAGAGTGCGAGTCATCTTCCGATGCCATTCTGGGCTCTTTGAAGCATATGCCTGATAGAGGACATCCTGGTCCGAGTCCAGGGCCTTCTTGGAGGGTTCCTGGTACTCGATCTGTTCCGCCCCGTATTTATCCATTGTTTGGCATGGAAATCAGCTCGTTGGAGGGGTTCTGCTTGTTATTTCCCTTTCATTCAACGGGTTTCACCCTTTATAGGGCCACCGCAGGGTAGCAAAGCCGACTCGGGGCAAGTCCGAGGATCCGCCAGGAGCCCCGTGGGGGGTGGGGAAGGCCGGGGGAGACAGCAACAAGAGATGTGACGATGAATGCTCTTATCGGAAGAGCGTGCACATAGTGGAGGCGATTGTGAACGAACAACTGGCTGGCTTGTTCTCAGGGAAAAGTGGAGGACTCTGTCTGTTTACCCCAACAAGGTAACCCGCCCAGTCTGCCCCCGCGTGTTGTGGTGTGGGTATGGGTATGGGTATGGGGAAGCGAGGTCCTGCTCGGGCGACTTTAGACCGAGAGACCGTTTAGCCGGCTGGCTCCTTGCAGTCGAACTGGGCCAGGCTGATTGAAACTGGGACTCTTTCATGGTGGATCATAACTGATATTGGAATGACTGAGAATCGAGATCGTAAGTAACTCCAGGTCTTGTCTGTTGACGAGTAGTCTGAAGGCTGAAGATAACATTAGGCTGGGGTGGCTTGGTCAAGTTCTGGACCCTCAACAAATTTCCCGAGGCAGTGGGGTCTGCCGGCAAGATGGCATGACTCGAATTGCTCGGTGAAAGGCCGGGATCAAGGCAAGAACTCTGGGAAGGAATTCGAATGAGGAAGGCAGGATGAGGATCCTGGAGGAATTGAGGAGGGAATTGGATGCCTGGTCCTTTAGGCACGAAAATCCACAGTCCATGTCTGCCCTGTTGCCTCAGGCAGAAGCATAATTGGATGCCTCAGGTGTAGATTCATCGAGTACGACATGACGTCATGAACTGTGCCCCTCTCTTCCGCTCTTGGGACCAGCCACCTTGGATAAGCCACTGTTGGACGAGCCAATGACAACACCCACGAGCAGACGCGATCAGAAATGATCCGATCGGCATCGATGACCTCAGATCCAACCCCATGAGTGGCGGTGATCTGTCCATATATGGTGATAAGATGGATACCCGTGGGGCACCCCCGATTCTTGGTGTCCATCCGAGCGCGACCATGACGATGCCTTCAGCGAATCATTCTTTTTCTCGGACGTGGCCGTGGGCACGGTTCTGATCGTCTTGATCATAGAGATTTGGGCTCTTATAAAGACAAGTCCCTGCCATTACCCCTCTTTCGTCCTCCAAAGTTTCCCACCTCTTTACACCCAATTTGACCATACCTCACTCTCTCTCTCTCTCTCTCTCTCTCTCTTACAACCATGGACAAGCTCTCTGGACTCGCTTCTAAGCTCGGCGGTGGTGGCAGCAGCAGCAACTCTGGCTCCAACCAGGCTGCTGGTAATGAGGACTACCTTGACAAGGGTGAGCCGGTCCTGCTCTTGACCCCGCGAGAACTTGATCGAATCTGACCCCTTTATACTGACACTTCTTCAGCTCTGGACAGTGCCGAGCGCAAGTTTGGCGGTGGCAAGGTCGACCCCCAGAAGATGCGCTCCACCAACGAGAAGATCACCGACGGCGCCCGCGAGCAGTTCGAGAAGGTCTCTGGGTAAGAGAATTTCTATCATGGTTCGAATCTCAACGAGTGGATTGCTAACCGTCTTCTACTGCATACAGAAAGAAGGTTCCCGAGAAGTTCTCCAACTAGATAACTTTCCGGACGAATGACGCTGATGGTTCTCGAATATGTTGCCATCTTTCTATGCCCTCCACACTTGTGACTTGGGCATCTGATACCCATGGGTAGATAATGAATTGAATGCCCACTTTGACCATTCCTCAACACTCTCAACCACGTATGGAGAATTAAGTTTCTTAGATACGCAGCAAAGCCCATCTAGACATGGTGCTTTCGGATAACAGACCTCTGTGTTCTGTCAATGGGGATTCAGTATGCCTCTTGTAGACAATTCCCGAGGCCCACACAGACATTGACCCAGAACATGCGACCAAATACGGCAGGCAACCTTATAGCTAAGCTCCTCGTCGACTCCAGGACTGGAATGGAACGCAACGAGCAAAGCCTACTATAGTGAAAGTCCAATGGGCATGAAGAGATCGGCCAGCCTTATGGGATGAAAGATAGTATCAAGCAGTCAGGCTTGGAAGTGCTCAGGGACCAAATGAAATCTATTCCTGCTCTAGACAACTGAGGGCTTGGGAGATAATTGACATAACCGTGACCTACAGAGACAGTCCAAACCCTCCATATTATTCATATCGCCAGCCAGGTTGATAACCACCCTTCCTGGAAGCAGCCAAAGCGGGAGTCTCTAGGAGAGAATGCTCTCCAAGTTCCACGAGGTTGCAAAGTGATCTTCTCTGCAGCCTCTCCGGGTGATAAGCCATACGTTTCACCCTGAGCCTACTATCCTGGAATTTCCAGACTTATCCCGTCCAACTCTCTTTCTTCTTCACACTCACCACCGACCTTTTTCTTACACATTCGTTACCTACGTTCCTCTCAACCTTTATCAAGGCGACTGCTCATTCTCTTTCCAGAATTCCCCAACTCTCTTTCTTCTGTACTCTCACCATCTACCATTTTCTCACACCTCCGCTTCCCACATTACTCTCAACGTTTATCAAGGCGACTGCTCATCCTCGGATTAAACCTCAACCACAATCATCTCTTGGTGAGTCAACAGTGAATGCAGCCAAACCCACATTCGTTGATTTCGTGAAGCCCCTTCTCTCATCTAAAACCTCATCACCATCCGCCGTTATCCTTCCGGGGTCAAAGTACCTCATCTTTCTTCTCCTTCTTTCCTCCATCACTTCCTCTGTCACCACGACTAATCCTCTCCTATCACATTCCAAATCGTTCTCCCGGCTCTGAGCAACCTTCTTTACCCCCGTTTTCCTTCTCACTTGCATCTAACAAATTATAGCTTCTCCGCATATCCTACTTCCTCAAACAAGAAATCGCTACGATGAAGGACATGCATGCAGCTCCCGACGACTTCAGCGCTCGAGTCCTTGCTCTACTCAAGGTCACACAGGATGACAATCGCTTTACACGAATGACCAAAGCCATCGCGGCCGAACTCAAGGCTGGCCTGAACAAACAAGACAAGGATGATTCCGAAGAGACCAAGCTCATTGAGGCAGGATCACGTGCGCTCCAGATCGCGAGTGATATCAAAGCCCTGAACGCCCGGTACCAAGCTACTGACGGTGTCCTGAATGAGACGTACCATCTCCTCAACATCCTGTTTGATAACAATGGCAAGATCGTCCCGGTATTCATCCCTTTCATGCTCTTCCCTGATGAGCATGGTCACCCGATGTTGCCTTTCCAGGCATTTATGGAAGTGTGCCCTGGTCTTCCTGGCAGCATCCTCCGAGATCAGTACCAGCGGACCAGTCTGTTCAGTGATCACTGGGGCCAGGATGGTGCCTCCCATCTGGGGGTATTCTTGGATTTCTTCTATCAGGTGGTCAAGTACTTCGGTCACAATGCCCAAGGGCCCTCAGATCCTGGATTCCGCGCCCTCTACGACGACGAATGCGTCGTCTCCAAGACCCTTGGAGCCTCACACATCAATCTTCCCTCTGTGGCCATTCCTCCCGAGGGCAAGATGAGCAGCACCCAGTATAGAGGTCTGCTCCTTCATGTCTTCAATGAACAGCGGAAGGCTGCTCAGCTGCCTAGTCTTAGCCCCAAGGACCTAAGCCTCGGGCCCATCGAGCCCCTGTCCTCCACTGATTAGGAGGAAATGCCCAGTACCTTCCCTTACCGGACCCCTTCAGGAACGAGGTTTTTCATCGCCGTGCCCACCACGTGGGCGTTCCCAGAGAGGGTCATCTTTTCCCTAGGTTTTATGCCTTAAGCGGAACCGACAATGAGATCAAATGGATCTGGAAGTTGCAATTTTGACCCGACTGATGAGTACCCACAGGGGCTCACAGCAATGATCATATCGTCATCGTTTATAGCTAAGAAATATTTCTTCAACTACCACCTATTAGCCTTAAGGTTTGTACAGTACTTTGATGACCTCATTCCTTTAATTCATTGTCAAGAGGTCTACTGTAGTGGTAACTACTACTAGTCGTACAATCTAGATTATTGGCCAATGGTATACCTACTGGAAACTCCTGTAGAAAGGCTAGGATTGTGCTCTCAGGCATGTGTTGATGTGTTGCATAATAATCCCGGACGCAATTCTTTAAGCTCTAGAAAGAGTATCAAAAAGAGGGTGAGAAAGATGGCTCCAAAGAGAGAAAGCCGAAGCACATCTAGCTGAACCTTTCGTCGCGTCTCTAAACTCACACTTTTGAACTGTGGTTTTATCATTAAGCGCGTTCTTACGAATCCCCTTTAAGTATGATATTTAGGTGATTTTCAGCTGCTAAGTACTCCACGTATTGAAGTAACATGAATTATGAGTATTCTAACCGCGTTAACTTAAAACCGTTGCAGTTGGGATAGGAACCCTCCAAGCCCCGACCCCGGGCTACGTCGAGTGGTAAACATAGTATTCGCCTGGCACAGCCGAAGCTGACTCGATATGCGTTGCTGCATTGCTGTGGCCTGTGTGCCGCGACACGCAGCCAAAGCACGTTCGAAATATGTCTGGGCCGGCTCATACTCCTGGGCGGCGAAATGAAGATTCCCAAGCATCTCGAGGGAGGTCTGCGTTTCTGGATTGTCTAGACCCCTTCGCTGCTCGACCCATTTCAGGTACCGCACCATCCAAGGGATGGCCTCCGACGGTGGGTTGACGCCGGTAAAGTGCAAAGCTCCTTGGAGGGTATACATCACACCGATACTTCCCACGATGTCTATGGTTAGAGGATGGTCTGGCCCAAGCGCATCCTCCGAAACCGCGAGAGCTCGCCGAAGTGTTTCAGAGGCCTCCATGATTTGATGAGCACGCGTCAATCCTCGGCCATGCAAGGACAGGGCTCGAATTGTGACGGGGTGCTTATCGCCCAGACCAGCCCGGAGCTCCTCGTATACCTGTGGCAATAGATCAAATGCTTGCTGCACCTCGGGCTCGAACACCCTCACCAGAGCTGCTCTTTCCTCCCCGTGATTGTAGATTATATAGTCGAGCGCATCCAGCACAGCCCAGAAGACACGGATATGATTCTCTCCCAGCAGACGTTTCAGAGAGTCCGTTAGCTTTTCGGCGGTTATGATGGCACTCTCTCGGCGGCTAAGAGCGTTATAAGCCATACCGAGCCGGCGTCGAGTGTCCAGCGTGTCTAAATGGTCTTCACCAATGCTCATTTGCTGGCGGGCCAGAACATTTGCACAAATCGACTCGGCCTCCTGATATTTGCCCTTTTGACAGAGAATCTCAGCCATGAGACTCTCTGATCGCATGGGAAGGGTGTGGCTATTCCCAAACACACGACGAGAGTTATCGGTAACCCAGTGGCACCACTCACTCGCCTTCTCCAGGTAACTCGACTCGAGCTCGATTTCGGCCAAATCATATCCCACTGCAAGAGTACTGGCGTGATCGGCGCCCAGCGTTCGTAGATGTTCCTGGAAGATCTCATATTCGACGTTTCGAGCCTCATCCCACTTTGCACGATTTTTCAACTCCGCCGCTCGAATCGATCGCGGGTCGTTATCCAACGGCGTAAACATTGCCCCAACCACTCTCTGGACGACCTGAAGCGCTCGTCCTGGTGGAGAATACGGTGCGCTGCTGTTAGAGTGCATGCGAGGAGGGAGTGGAGGTGGATTGTACCCCATCGTGGGTTGAGGCGATGGCTGTGGGATGAAGCCTTGCTCGGACAAAAGGGCTTGGTCAACTAGTTGCTTGATGTTTCCTTTGATCAGACGATACATCGGGCCCCGAGAGCCCACCTTGCACATTTGCGAGTGATCAGCATCCAGTTTCAGCTGTGTCTCGCGAAGACCAGATAGACCCAGGACAGCCGATTCCTCATCAACCACCAGCTATCGAGAGTCAGCATTGCTGGAACGACTGGGATAATTTGATGATACTTGTTGATTAATAGACGGAAATCACTCACATGGCTAATCGAAGCGGGCCCAGCGCCGCCCAAAAAGACTTCCTTGCCTTCGATAAAACTGACGACGCGGTAGTCTTCCAGCTGATGACGAAAGCGATCTGACATCTGTCGGGTGAAGAGCGAGTTGTGCTCCAAGCAGTCCAGTAGGTCATTGCTGGCATGGCCCTTGGAGACAAATCGGGCGACGCGGGCAGCGATTTTGCCCAACTCGACAGCTTTCGCTCCTCGGTGAGGGGTCCCAAAGAAAACCAAGCCGGATGTCGATGTGCGGATAGAGTTGTACTTGGGATCTTCCTTTGCATTGAGGAGAGCCTAATCAAAAGAGAACAAGCGATCGGGTCAGTTCTAGCCAAGAGGTACACAGGCGCATGTAGACAGGCCTACCTGTTTGATAACCAATCCTCCGAGACTGTGTCCAACGAAAATGATCTTGGGCGGCAGAGATTGCTAGTTTACTTAGATCAACATGCCTTCTTCCATCTCAAAAGTAAAAGTTGGACCTACAAACTGCGGACTGCGCTCCATGTCCAACAAGTTCAGCAGAGTGTTGGCATGGTCTTTGATGCTTGCTGTTGACATAGTCTGTGGGTTGGTGATGTTCGAGTTGTATCCATACACGAATACTCGTGAATATGGTATATCCTCTGCCAGGAAGTCCTTTGGCCAGAATTTCCCATTGGCATGGGTCCAAGTCTCGAATGGATGGTCATTTCGACCTCGCGGATTCAGGCCATGGACGAAGACGAAGCTATTGGAGTACAGGTTAATCGTCAGGAGGGTTCCGCGGGGCGTAAAGACTTATTCCGTACTCGATCTTATGGGCTTCTTGCGGAGTATACACCTCCTGCAGGAATGGAAACTCGTGCTCTGTCGAATCCTGCGTTTGCTGTGAGATTCCTGAAGCGCATACTGAGTTGAAGATTAACATACCATACTCGATGAGCGAATCTATGAAGCCCAAGATATGGCAACAAAGTAGAGAAAGAGGCTCGAAGAATTTCCCAGCCCAGGCGCGATATCAATAGCTAGTCTCGCTTGCATTCACCAAATACGATGATGACACACATGTGACCTGCAGTCAGACGGGTGCTTGGCGTTCGTACTGACGAGGATTACCTCGAACACAGCCAATCATTTGGGCTTCTCCCGATCGGCAGCACTTACCCTGAAACTCCGGCTGAGGCGTTTGCAATCCCTGGGCTGTGCTGGAGACTCCTGTGGGCGCCGGGGCGGGCCTGGTGATAACCCCCGCATGGTACCCTGAACCCCATCAACGTGATAGGTTGTAGATGGGAAGTTGCAGAGGAAGTGTCTGAATCTACAGACCAAAGAAATGGTCCAACCAGTTATACTTCGCCTTCTTGTCTTTTGATCTAAATGTCTTCTGACTCGTCTTGCCTTGACGACCCAACTATCGTTCAACTCACGACCGATAGGGGTATTTTGAAGATTTGTCGGGGTTTCAAACTTATTATGGCAACCCACCGTAGAAAGACCCCACGGGCAGTGATCTTTCTCATGCTTGATGCTGAGAGCCATCAGTTTCTCCGTCATCTTCTTTCAGGGTCAGATTTCGAAGACACGGGGCGAAGAACAGATTGCCGCGCCAGGCACCGACTGCCGTGCGGGATGCAACGAGGGCCCATAGCAGCAATACTGCGGTGCTCAAGATCTTAAAGGGCGATCAGATTAGCTGATGAACGAACGAAGGGGCAGAGATCAACCAACTGTTCCGAAGACCTTGAAAAACATCAAGTCCAGTTCTACTCCCAGTTGCATCGTGTTGGCCGCATAAACACCCAATGGAAACGTGAATCCCCACCATCCCATGTTAAATGGAAACGGAGAGCTGTAGAGCACCGTTGCCAACGCAAAGGCAAGCCAGATCAAGCCGAAACTCCACATGAGCAGCGAGATGAAAACGCCCAAGACGTAGGCCATGGAGCCTGCAATGGGGTCTAGGATGCCAGAGCCTTGCAAGAGCCCCCGGGCCACTTTCCCAATGTAAATGATGCTGTAAGGTGTAAGAATCAGACATTAAACCGGGAAAATTTCACACAAAGGACGTCTTACCCAAAGCCACCAAACCCGAGAGGCCCCAGAGGAAGGAAGCAGCTCACGATGGCCTCTCGAGGAGGAAGTTTGTGAACCGCCAGTCGTTGGTAGTAGATGACCAACACCGCAATCGCTAATGGGGTGCCCATCCCCCAGAGAACAAAAGAAACGAGCAGAGTACCCATTGCATGCTGCTCATTTGGCAAGATATGAGCGACCTTGGCACCGACTCCGGCTGCAACGATGGTCGCCGCGATGGGTAATAGTTGGAGGGCAGTGATGCGGTCAAGCGATGTGATGTACCGTTGAGAGATTCTAATTGGATCTGATCAGCCAGGAATTTTCATGACACATTAAGCGGACTCAAACCGACAAAATGAATGAGAGAGAAAGAGTGACTGAGGCCGCCGCAACGACATCCACCATCCACAGGGCCCATGCAAAAGTCGTGGCCCACGGCCCCCATCGCGGAACACAGATCAAGACCCACATCTCGATGAGTGTCGCAAACCCCATGGGAACTGTAGCCAAGAAGAGCGAGTTGGTCGGATCTTGGATCATCACTCGCCAAATTTCAGGATACAGGGTGTATCGCAGGATGGAGGTGATCAATGCCAGCAAGAATATCACAACGTTCAGTAGAAAGAAAACAATCGACAGGTAATAGAGGACCGAGGTGTGAAAAGGCACCGAGTTCATCAATACTGCGACAATGCCTGTGCCCATTGTCGCTGCAAACCAGCTGGTCATCCATGAATCGTGTGTTGATTAGCGAAGCACTCAAGCCGACCGGGCCTAGAGAGGCACTCACGAAGGACTGAAGTTCCGGACAACTCGTCTCCAGCCGACATTGTATTTCACAGGGCCTCTGCCTCGAGCGGCGCGTCTTGTAGCTTCATGTTTCGCCATTATTCTTCCTTTTGTTGTCACTCGTCGTGGAGAATTGCGTCGACCGAGGTGTTCTCGCGTCTCGACAGTCTTTCGGGACTCCTCCCGGCCGAGACACATACTGACTTGCCTCAGGCATCAGTTTCGGCGGATGTCGCAGATGGTCATTCAGTGACTATGGAACACTTGCAGAGACAATACTGATACTGATAAAAACTTTATTCTTCATTTCATATCAAGCTAGACTAAAGATTCGGCTATACCTGCCTAGTGTTCCAGCTTGTCTAGAAGAGACTTCAAAAACACAACGCCCGAAATGATGCCCATCCTCTTATATGCAATGTTGTTTACCACGCGCCCACGATACCCGCGATCGGAATGTCAATGCCCGTGGTGTATGAACTAGCATCGCTGAGCAGGTATACATAGGCACCACCGAGCTCTCGAGGGTCGGCCAAACGAGGCATACCACCATAGTACTGCATCTTCAAATCCCAATCCGGAGACTTCTCGACGTAATAGGTCATGGCTGTTCGGACGAAGCCCGGCGAAATACTGTTGACGCGGATACCGTGTTGGCTCCATTCCATTGCGAGAGTGTGGCACATGTTGCGAACTGCAGGGCGAGAAAGAAGTACACAGGTTAGCTGTATGTCCTTCATCAAATAGTTTAGGACTGAGTTCACTCACCAGCTGCCTTGGTAGCGCCATACGGTGCAGAGGGTGCGGCCTTGCAAAAGTTCATCGTCAGCTCGCTGAATACGCATCGCATCTGTCAACCGAATACGGTCTTACCCTGTTGGGTCGGTAGGAAGTCATGCTCGAGGTCATCACAATAGATCCCTTGATTCCAAGTTCGATGAACTTGCGAGCAGCGATCTGGGCGCAGAAGTAGGCACCATAGACCTAGCCAATGGTCGTCAGTATAATGACAATCGCTGGCAATAATCAAAGAGCGCATCCACTTACGTTGAGATTGAATAGCTTCTCCAGCTCAGGGCGGTCAAACTTCAGCGCAGGCTGATGCTTGGTCATGCCGGCATTGGCCACCAAGCCGTCAATACAGCCAGTCTCCTCCACAATCTTGTTGATGGCATGTTCCACGCTTTCCTCGGAAGTGACATCGGTCTCAATGTATTGGAAATTGGGGAATCGCTTTTGCAAGGCCTCGAATTCTTCACCGGGCTCCATCATGTCGAGCGAGTACACCATCTTGGCAGTATTGGCGAGACACACTTCGGCAATGCCGAGGCCAATTCCCCGGTTGGCACCAGTGATCGCGACAACCTTTTGAGCCAGAGTGATCTGCCAGCTAAAATCACTGGCAGGCATAGTGGTGAGGTAGGGAGCAGGCATCTCGGCCTTGGTCGTGTTCGACACGGCACTTCCGCTGGCAGCAGGAGGCATGATGTGTGAGTATGGGAATTCGACTGAGACAAGACCTGGTAGAATGAGAGTATACCGAGTGAAAGGAGATTCAAAGAGGGCTTTTGCAGAAGACGCGCGCAGCTTTAATAAGTTTCCAGACCCTGTAATTCCCCGCACCATCGTCAGTATCTTTGATCGGTACCCCTCCGTGTGCCTTATTTGGCGCGTCGCGTCAAGGATGTCACTTCGCATGAAGCTCATCTCAGCGGGGCTCGGGTAGAGTCATGAACATCGTGCCGAGAAGGTTGCCTTGATCCGAACCTGCGGCAAACATGGCGTCAGGACCAGCCCATGGAAACAAATAACCTACCTAGGTAAGCCTATTTGGCACCTTGTCCGGGGCCATGCAGTGCGCCCAACAACCTTAGCAGCCATCTTTGCCAATCTGATGCCGCGGAGATTTGGATAATGCAACAAGCATATCGTCGGACGCTGTGCCACACTGCCAAGTAGTCCCGCACGTATGACAACCACAGACACTCTACGGTTGGCCAGCATCATGGTATAGTACGCCCGCTGCGACCCTTTCGAGAACAGAGAAAATATCATAGCCCGTTGAAGAGATTGCCTATTCTTGCCGGACATAACAATGTTCTGTGAGTATTCTGTTGATTTCGCGCCGATAGAGTTTCCAAGCCCGTGGGTGCCAAGGAAGGCAACATCTGTCAAGCGAAGAAAGCCGGAAACCTTACTTCAGTGTCTCGTAACGAGGCAATCCCCACACTACGAAAACTAGACGTGGCGAGATGTGGAGAAACCGCGCACTCGACCACGGCGTTCCTGGGGGTGGATTACCCCAGTCAAACAGGCTGCCGGCTCCTATCAACTGTGTGGGGTGACCATACGGAGTAGACAATTGTCTTGCCGTCATAGCCCATGCCACGAGACTGAGCTTCTATACAAAGGGACATAAATATCCTGCGCTGGAAGCATGCAAATAAGCGACTATCACGGCTTCGTCTCACCAGGTTTCTCCTGAGACCAGCAATCATGACTTCCAACGACACTGAAGGCCAGTTCAAGAACGACATATCATCCAAGGAGATCGAGCATGCAAGTCTTCACGAGTCCTTCTCTCCCGAGGAGGAGAAAGCCCTGGTAAGGAAGATAGACTTGACTCTATTGCCAACAATCTGGGTCATGTATCTGCTTTCCTACTTGGACCGTACCAAGTATGTTATTTCCCCCAGAAGTGTCACCATGAGCATATGTAACTGACGTTCGTGCCCGCTCCCAGCATTGGCAATGCAAAGATCTCCGGGATGCAGACTGATCTCAACCTGACCTCCAACCAATATTCAGTTGCCTTGGTGGTTTTCTTCGTGGGCTATGTTATTTTCGAGGTTCCCAGCAAGTGAGTCGATGCCTCGTGTCCTCAAATTAAGACCGAAAGCATATTGACATCTGTTCCGTGCAGTCTTGTCCTAGGTCGCACACGCCCATCCATATTCCTCCCCAGTATCATGGTTGTATGGGGAACTCTAACGTGTCTCATGGCGGCTGTCAAGGAGTTCAAGCACCTCGTGGTTCTCCGTGTCTTGGTCGGATGTGTCGAAGCCGGCTTCGCCCCCGGTGTGCTTCTTGTGTTATCATCCTGGTACAAGCGAACCGAACAGTCCAAGAGATTTGGTGTCTATATCTCGGCAGCCATTCTTTCAGGTGCATTCGGTGGCCTGCTGGCCGCTTTGATTGTGAAGCATCTTGAAGGCGTGCACGGTATCCGTGGGTGGAGATGGCTGTTCATCGTCGAGGGTGCAGCCACGGTTGGGTGGGCATTGATCGCCTTCTTTATCCTGCCTGATTTCCCATCCACTTCCAGACGTCTATCCGAACGTGAGAAACGCGTTGCGGTGGCTCGTCTGGCCACCGAGAACGTCACCGCTATTACTGCAGATGGTGAACAGCTGAGCAACTGGGGAGCAATCAAGGTGTCTGTCAGTAACTGGCGTACTTGGGCATTTGTGGCGGGATACATGGTGAGCATCCCCAGTCCTCACATGCTTATTGGCTAGCTTCCTAACCTCTGATGCTATTCTACCAGGTGATTGTTGGCTCCAGTACTCTCACCTACTTCTATCCAACACTTGTCAAGGGCCTCTTTGGCAATGCGTCCACAGAGAAAATCAACTTTTTGACTATGCCAATCTACGGGGTTGCATTTGTCTGTACAGCTATCACGGCGTACTTTAGCGACAAGATCCCAGCGTGGCGAGGTCTGGTTATTGCTTGCTGGCTGACATTCTCGTTGATCTGCTCAATCATCGTCTGTGTGGTATACAACTTTACCGCTCGATACGTCTTGCTGGTCCTCATGGCTGCTGGCCTATGGGCCACTAATGCTGGTACATTGGCTTTCGCCTCGTCCGCATTTGCCGGGATGCATCCCCAGGCGCGTGGTGTGAGTTTGGCTCTGGTAAATGCGCTTGGAAATCTGGCACAAATCTATGGATCGGTATGTTCCCACGTCTGCAACTCACCACTTCAAAGGCTAATCAAAGAAAAATTCCAGTATCTCTTCCCTGATTCAGATCGCCCCAAGTATATCAAGGGCTTCTCTGTCATCTCTGCAATGTTGGTGGTAGGAATAGTCGTTTTTAGCGGGTTGCACATCTGGTTCCGAAACGCAAAGGCTTTGGCCGAGGCATGATTCGATAGAGCCAGAAATGCCGCGAAACTTTTGTATCAATTAGGAATAACGAGATCGTGCAATTCATCCCGTCATATTTGGCCTCTCAAATTTGCGTTACGGAAAGATTGACAGTAGCTCCATGTCAAAGCAGTAGATGACGGTAGCAGCCCTGGTAAGAGTGCCCGTGTAGCCCATGGTGCATTTTTGGTCTACCTAGCGGTCATAATGGCCTCAAATTCTTGATGCTTCATTCAAGTTCTGTACTGATTGCTTTCCAATTGCAACATTTGCCTTTCGAAATGGTTGCCAATGGCTAACTTGGTTTAACAGTGTTTGCCTTACTGCATAACGTTACTAATATTGCGCAAGCGCGGCTCCAACCTAAGGTTGGAACTCTCAGGTGGCTTCACCCAGTTGTATCCACTGGCATGGAAATATATCCCGCGCATGTGTACGATATATTTGACTTTGGGTTACTCATCGAGAAAGAAGATGACATGGAAAGTCTCAACAATACTGTACAAGCTGCTCATCGCGTTGAAAATATCCATGGATCCTCATCATCTGTGTCTATTCATTTCATGCCTTGCTACTGCTCCCCACGATATCCATCCACCGTTCCATCTCCTTGGTCAGGATGTCGATTCCGGTATCCATTAGCTCTGTGAGTGGCCGCGTGGCATTCACCCGCAAATTGTCATGCCAGCAATCCAGAACCAGTTTATTCACATTGACCTTGGTCACTCCGGCCTTGACACATGCTTGGGTCAGGGTGGCATCGAAATCGTTCGTTCCATGTAGTACGAGTCGTACGCGGCCATTCATGGCCTTGAAGACACTATGTAGACTTGTCGGGGTCATCAGGTTAGTCTGATGATGGAGAATTGTCTCTTCGGTTCACCGTTCATCTGCACTCACCGGTCCATATCCAGCTGAGGCCCCTTAGGCCCATAGTCTCCGTGGATGTTGCCTACGCTCGGGGCGAGGAAGTCGACTCCAGCTGCAATGAAATCCTCCACGTCTTCCGGATTGGTCAAGATACCTACACCGCATAGTTAGAGAGATTATTTCCCCACGGCTTGATTCTGTGATGGGGGGTACCCTCATACCCTCAAGATCACCAGTATCCATGATCCCATCCTCACCTCCCTCGATCCGACCGGTTTCCGCCTCCACTGTGATCCCTCGCGCATGGCAATAGTCGCGTAGGGTGTGAGTCTTGGCCAGATTTTCTTCCTTTTCGTAGTGACTCATATCAACCATGATGGAGTCAAATGGTAGATTGTCGGCCACATACTTGATCTGCTCGTAGTCCTGGGCGTGATCAAGGTGGACCGAGATGGGCACCGATGCACACTTTGCGGCCGCGGCTGCCGCAAAGACCAACGATGGCGTCTGTTTGAGGGACGACGGAAAGAGTTGGATGATCAGAGGTGACCGACGTTGCTCTGCGGCTCGGACAAAAGCCGTGATGTGCTCGATGTTGTATCTGACATTTCAATATTGTCAGTTCACGGTCCATCATGGAGACACTGCACTACTCACACGATTGCAGCCAGGACTCCATAGCCGCCCTGCTCGGCGGCCGTCAAGATCCGATGTGTCTGGTTGTTGTCTTGCCAGCTCATTGTGAAGGTAGCGATGCAAGTACTCGATTTGCTGTCCTGACGCAGAAGAAACTGGATGACGGTTCACGTTTATGTGTTGTTGCCAGGGATTGCGTTTGGTTGGTGATTAATTGAACTCAGCTTGACTGAAGCGTCTTGATCGGAAGTGAGAACACACGAGACTGCACGCGAGCTAATTCGGTGCTTGTTTCTCAATCTCTGCTTCGCAACGAATGTCGGTGTGTGCGTCGTGTCTCGTGTCGGGGCATCTCACGAGTCACCAACCTCCCCGCAGGAAGAATCTCGGTCTTCCACCAAATGGGAATTGGTTGAGCCAATCGAACCATTCGAGCCAATCCCCAAACTGTGTACGTTTTCCCCGGTTTTTCTGGCCTCTTGCGGCTGTTCCAAGTGCACCATTGCCGGTCTTTGCTGCTTGCTGCTTGCACTTGCAGTCCTCTCGCTGGTCGACTTGGCTGATGTAGGCCCACTATCCCCCGCTTTATTCCCGCCTCGAGCCTGGGGTTTTGGCCGAGACGAACCCCGACGCCTCGACGCGATCCTCTGCTCTTCCTGCACGGGCTCTTCCCTCGCGTGCTGTCTATCGTTCGCTTTGGCGTCAATGGCAAAGGCACCTGGGCCACGGCCGAAGCGCAAATCCCGCGGCCGGGGCCTCCGCGCGACAACCGGCTGGTGAGTGCGCGATGCGAGGCTATACAGCATCTCGCGACCGATCCCGATCGCTAATTATCCATCGTAGTGTCATCTGCAAGCGAAGGCATGTCAAGTGCGACGAGGTACGGGTCTACATTCACTCCCACTCGGCCTAAACATCCTTGGATGATCCTGATGGCCAGCCCCAATTGTGTCGGCCGTCCTGCCCAAAATGATGAAACATGATGTCTAATTGAGACGTTGATTCGTGTTGTAGGCACGACCCCAGTGTGGTCCTTGTGCAAAGGGCCAGCGACCGTGTATCTACGCACCCCAGACTACTAACGATGCTGCCACCACGTCCACCGTTATCGCCAACACTCCGACTCCTACAACCCCCCTCATCTCCACGCCCGGACTTGACTCAAGATCACCCAGCGGGGAGGGAGAGCCGCATCATGGCACGGCGGAGCAACATGGTCCCCTTCAAGTCTTGATCGATGTCTGCCACCAAAAGCAGCCGATGCAAGACGAAAGATTGCCGTACGACGGTCGAGAGAGAAACGAGAGACTCGAAAGATCGGGTCCTTATCCTGAAATACGGCAACGACAGCAATCGCAGCATCAGGCTGCGCCCATCCCCCACTCGCCCATCGTCCCTTCTGCCAAGTCTCCTTACGGCTACGTCCCGTCTCCAGGGACGGAAAGCTCGGCATCCACTCGAGTAGCACCGCTCAGCTGGTTTGAGCTTTTGGCCACCGATGCTGCAAATGCCAATGATCGGTTCCTTCTGTCGCCGCCGCAGCAATTCCCACGGACCCATCGAGATTCTGGCGACCATGCATACAATCGCGATCACGCCGGCGAGGACCCGCGTCACAGCTCAAACTTACGGCCACGGACACTTCGGGAACGTGAAAGCTTTCATGCAGCGGCCTTTCGACGCGACCCCGAGATTGAGCAGCGACTTGTGCCGCAACAGCCCACAGGAGATGGCGATTCTGTGATCTCGGATGGTCCATCCTCGTGGACCACATCCTCTCCCATCCAATTGTCCAGTCTGGAACATTGTTTGTTCACCCATTTCGTGCGTGTGTCAAGTAAGTGGCTTGACTTCTATGACCCGTTCCAGCACTTCGCCTCAGTGGTTCCTCATCTGGCACTGCGGAATGTGGGCTTAATGAAGGCATTGCTGGCCCTTTCCGCAAGGCACCTGTCCCTTGAAATGGAGCCACGAGAGGAGGAGGCGATGTTGACATCGGGAGAGCGCGAGGGTGCTCCATGGACTTGGCGCAATGACTCCGTCCAGTCTCATGCCATTGACCGTAACCTTGCGGTCCAATACTACTACGAGACACTGCACTACCTCAACAGAGCCATGCAGCATCCGTCATATGCCCGCAGCCATGAAGTGATTGCAACCTCCCTGCTAATCAGTACATATGAGATGATCGATGGGTCTAATCAGGATTGGGAACGTCACCTCAAAGGCGTCTTTTGGATTCAACGATTTCAAGACAACGATGGAGAGTCCGGTGGGCTGCGATCGGCTGTTTGGTGGGCCTGGCTTCGACAAGATGTATGGGTGGCCATGAGAGAGCGGCGTCGCATCTTTAGCTTCTGGCAGCCGAAGCGGCCATTGTCACTCTTGACAGCCCCTGAGCTTGCTACTCGAGCCACCTACCTTCTTGGCCAATGCGTGAACTACGCGTCGAGGGAAGAACAGGAAACATCTGATTTGTCTCGGCGCCTTGAAAGGGGCAGCGAGCTGCTGTTTTTGCTTCAGGAATGGTATGACCATCTACCTGCAGAGTATAGTCCTCTTCCTATGCCCTCTGATACGGCTGTTTTCCCGCACATTTGGATTCATCCACCCAGCTATGCGGCCGCGTTGCAGATCCACAGTCTGGCAAGAGTTTTGGTCATCCTTCACCGTCCCTCTTCCGGTGGTCTGGACGACTACCGAGCCGCGCAGAAACTGCTGACCTTGTCTGTCAACACTATATGCGGGATTGCACGAACCGTTGATGAGTCGGATCAGGCCGCCAGCATTGTGTCTCTTCACTGTGTATTTGGTGGTAGGTTCATTTGTCACGCTGGCCACTTGCTGATGGAACGCTGCTAACTCATTCTCCTTTCGCCCCCCAGCTGGCATGTGCGTCTATACCCCCCATGAGCGCCTGGCCTTGTTAGACCTCTTGGATTCCTGTCAGAAGCGTGTGCGCTGGCCGTCACGATCTCTCCGGAAAGAGCTTGAGCTGGAATATGGAAAAGATGAATTTGCGAATTTGGCTGGATGAATGCCTCGTCAGGGTTCAAGCCCACCGCAGCTGGTCCTGCTTTGCATCTATCGGGCCCAGCTGCTCCCTCTCATCCTAGTTCATTCTTGGCAACAGTGCCAAGCTGCTCGGTCTCCTTGTCCTATTTCAGCGAGAGCCAAAAGAGCTACTGAAATTTTACATAGAGGGAACGATGTCTCGGGACTTTGGGAAATTGAGCAGGATTCTTAATCACAAATCATTCGATCTCTGAAGGATATACAAGCAACGAGTGTGGGTAAGCAAAGAACAAGTCAAAGTAACATCATTCTACCAGTCACTCCAGTCTGAAGACCAATCTTCAGTAACCGGGAAATGACTTGGTGCAAAGATTGTCCCCCAAATAGCCCGAACATGTCTCTTCCACCGCATCGTCCTTCTCGACGTGTTCGTGAGCGACTCTCAAACCACCGGCCAACCCGAGGAGAAATCAATCTGGTTCCATCCGAATAGCTTTTGGTAGTCTGCATATCCGATTGTGGTGTCGACGTAGTGATAGTAGAGAACAGGGCCAAGGGTGGGATCGGTGAAGACTCCCCTGCACGCAAATAGTTAGTTGGGTCATAGTTCCTCCAGTAAAGTCTTTCATAACGTACTGTCCACCGGGGCCGTATACAGTGTCGTGACTTCTCAGCACAATTGTACCTCCACTGCTGGTGCAGGCTCTACCAGTCGCATCGACCTGAACCAAGATCCAGCATTAGTTCCCTGTCTGACATCACTTTCAAAATATCCAGGTGTTCACTTACAAAGCCGCCTGTCGGCGAGGTCGACCGACAAACCATGATCTTGTATTCCTCTCCAAGCGCGGGCCTGGAAGTGTCATATCCACAGCAAGTCCCCGACGAGAAGAAGAGATAGTAGTAACTGCCGTACTGGTACATGAAGGCACCCTCCTCGGAGTGACTTCCCGTGGCGTTGTACGCAATATTGTACGAGGCTGCAGCGACCTTGGTTGCATCAGAGGTCATCGGCGCTTGGTAGATGTCGTGCCAGAAAGAGCCAAAGTTCATGTAGTAAGTACCGCCGGCGTTGATCAGGTTGCTGTCAATGGCATTGTAGGGTTTGCCTGAGGAGGAGGCGATTCCGGTACTGCCGTGATCGGTCCACGAACCAGCGTCCATGGTTGCTGATGTTGCCAGGCCAATTGCAGAAGACTGCGAGCCGAATGTGGACACGGAATAGTAGACGTAGTAGAGACCATTGACGATATTCGCATCGGGTGCCTGTTGAGAGATGGATTCACGACATCGTTAGCTCAAGTTCACCCCCAGAGAAGCAGACAAAAGGGGGCTTCAGGTATCAAGCGAACTTACCCAGAGGTCAGTATTACCAGGAAGATTGATGGAGGAACCCCCAGGCAACATCGAACCGATCGGGGTCCATGGGCCCCCGATGGACGAGGCACTGGCATACGAGATTTCATTGCCAGTGGAAAATCGGAAATAGAGACCATCCGATGTCCTCCGAATCAACGATGGGTCATGGACATTGCAAGCCCCTGAGCAACTGCCAGGGTTTGCATATCCCCGAACTAAAGCCGCAAAGAGCGCAACTGGTGTCGCGAGCCCCCGTACAAGCATTGTGAAAAACATGAATTAAGATATTGGTGCTGGTGTCGATGAATCATTGTGTGTTGCAGGACATAGCATTTTTATACTCAAGTCAACATGAATATCATTATATCCTGAAATGACCATGAGACACGGAGACAAGGACCAATTCGTGGAAGTGGGGCCGTGACACTAGTGACCTCTACCCAAAATGGCACATCATACGACTCTCGCGTGGGAGAGAATAGGGTTAAATCGCATGTGGGGTGTGAGTTGTAAGGAGTAAGGACGGATTAGAAGGAGGAAACGGGAAGGACGGGATGTATAAGATAAAAGGCCAGGCAGGAACACTGCGCCGACTGGTGGGAATTCCCCTAGAATTATGCGCCACCATCATCAAATGCCAGAAGAGATCGGCAGACGGGCCGGAGTAATGCGGGGGAGAGTTTCTTCAGTCTGCCGGTGGTGCAAAACCGGGGTAGTGAACTACCGAACTACATCGTGTGATCAGAAAGCCACGAATGCTTAAAAGAGTATACAGTCGTAGTAGTTGAAAATGTGGAGAGGCCGGAGAAAAGGTTCAGAAGGATACACTCTCTAGGTTTGGGCACATTATTCCGAGTGTATTTTCAACTTGTCTTCCTCGAAGAAGCTCCGGCATTTCTGCAGATACTATCATCTGACCCATCACCGAGAATAGTTCCTCCGAAGCTTCAAACTGATAGAATGCCACTGTATCATGTGTTGGGGTTTCCTCTGTTAGCCCCAACCGCAGTGCGAGGCCATTTGGGGACTGAAAGGTTGATGCTGGACATGAGTGTTGGGGATAAGCTAACATTCGCTTGAACCAAAATAGAGTGCATTCCTCAAAGAAGACCAGCCATCACCCGTGTCAACGCCTCATCTTCAGCCTGAAACGCATCCAACGCAGGAGGTGCCCGCCCGTAGTCAGAGTGAGACATTTCTACCCCCATCCCCACTCCACTCGCCAAGTGCGCATCTGCGTCAGGATCAAAATATAAGCCGCCTGCCATCTCAAAGAAACTACTGAGATCGGCACAGTCGTTGGATTCGAGATCGATGGCGGTGCCTGGGGACAGTGGCCAAAGCGTTGCAGAAGATAGCTGCGGAGTGGGCCCGTCGTCCACTCGAGGAAGTCGCTGGCTGGGCGGGGATTCCGTCATAATGGAAAGCGGGGTGTTGTCCAACAAAGTATGAGTCGCTAGAGAGGTTTGTTTCAGTGAAGTGGATGATGGACTATCGCCTGCATCGGGGAACTTCCTCGCACGACTTGGTGCGCGGTGATTATGCTGAACTTGGGATGTGGGGCCTCGGGATTTGTGCCATTGAACATTCAACTGAATTCGTTTGAGGCTGCGAATGATCTTTTGAAGACGCCGTGAGGTCCGAGTATGAGTCGCCGAGCGGCGCACCATGTCAATGGCAGTGTAGAACTCAGGGCGACAGGTTTGGCTGTATCGGTAGGGTGCATGTAGCACGGCAAGGAACAAGGCGGCAAGAGCTGAAATCAGAAAATAGTTGAACGGTTCCGGTCGCTGGAAATAGATGTTCGAGACCCCACTGAAGTAGTCCAGCATGTGGACTGTGCTCTTTGCTGTTTCCACAGCGATAGACGCCCCAGCGAGATCTTCTGCGATGCGCTCGCTGCTCATCAGGTACTGTCGGTAGACAAGTATTCGTAGCTGATTAGCTTGGAGCGCAAGCAGTACCTGGAGCATCATGTTTCGATCAGTGTGCTCAGACCCTGCAGTTGAGCGCTGGCCGGGATCGAAGCGCAGCTCCCGTGGAATGGAGCGCACCCATTGTTGAACTTGCGCGTCTAACATGGCACATCCCTCCGAGGTAGCCGCTCGAGAGCGATTGGACCAGCCAACAATGAGTCCCCAAATCTTCGAGCTAAGGCGAGCGTAAGAAATCATGCAGGTTAGATACGGAGTCGAGTGACCCGGCTCTGGCAAATTGGTATCCATGTCCGCGTCTTGGATCGCAAATGGTAGACCTGTGCCGCATGACCATTTGCGATCCAAGACATAGACAACCCAGAACAGACGACTCGCCCACAGCCATTCAAGCGCGCCTGGAAATATTCCTCCTGTCCTTTGCCATGTCTCTTGGCGATGTAGGCCCAGCTCCATGCTTCCGCGCGCCGCCATGCCAATCAATCGCCAAGCAATGACTTCGTCATCGCGGTATGAGTGGAAAATGGACTGCAGCAGTTGATGGGTCAGTTAGTCCCCGACGATTGTTCCTCCAAACCCGGTACAGAAGAGAACCACGTACCAATAACACCAAAATCAAAATTTCCTTCATGTCAACCTGCGCAATTTTCAGTCGACTGGCGAAGCGATCCTCCACACAGTCTGCCAGCTGCGCGGCCAGCTCACTTCTGCCATGCGACTCAACCAAGAGAGCCGTGGCCAGCAAAATGTTCAAGACTTGAATGTCACGCGCATGAAACCAGTCTCTGGCTGGCTGGGCTGCTGGCGTTTGATGGGAGTAGGCCCGAATTCGCGAGTGGCGGGAATGATGAGATTCGACGACAAATGTGCGAACGCTAGCTAGATCAACACAAGGATAAATCGTGGCCACATTATCTTCGTAGACTTGGACTAGACGCAGGGTTTCTTCCAAGGCTAGACCCTGCAGCGGATCTCGATGTGCCAAACGTCCATCGTCATTGGAAGGCACGGGGCTTTGATATGTGGGCGATAAGCTCGGCCCATCATCCCCAGTAATAGCATTGTCTCTTTCGCCATTGTTTTGAGATTCTGCATTTGGAAAGTGAGGACGGTCAAGACCAAATTCGGCACTTGTGGGACCGATGTAGGACGGTGACTGTGGCGCATTCAAAATTCGATGTATACTCCCTGCTGCGGCGCTCCTTGGCAATGCCGGCGATTTGGGGCGGGAGGAGGCTTCGACTCTTCTTAATCTTGTGGAAAGAACTTGTATGTCGCGTTGAAGTGCCTCGATCTGCCTGTGGACAGTTTGAAACTGGGTCGCAAGCCTG
This sequence comes from Penicillium goetzii, assembly GCA_037043885.1. Lineage (NCBI taxonomy): Eukaryota > Fungi > Ascomycota > Eurotiomycetes > Eurotiales > Aspergillaceae > Penicillium > Penicillium goetzii. The sequence continues at coordinate 72,446 of JAWLST010000101.1, forward strand.
CAGCGAGACCAGCATTAGTGAATACTGGTGAGGGTTTGCGGGGGAAAGCGAGGAGAGACTCCATGTGGCTGGCCGAGACGGAATCCTCCGTTTCCCAAACGTTCGGAATCGACTGAGGGAAGCAGCGGAACCATTTCCTACCTGTCTTCTTGGGGGCTTTCGATGGACGGAGTGGATGCCGCTCGTTTGTGAATGACATTATATACACATGGGACTTGATCACGCGTACAACGTGAACATGTCGTTCCACCGCTGCATTTGAGCTTCCTTCGCTTGCATTCGTTACTGATATTATCAGCAGGGGCATGGCTTGTAATGAGAGAAGGAATCAGACTGACCAGGCAACTTGAGTGTACTTGGCCCTTTTCCGCGGCCGTTGCTCGGTCAAATCGGCTGTGTCTCCTGCCGAAGCAGAGGCCATGATGATGGAAAGCTCCCCCGTGTTCGCAGCTGTCGGTACTATGAGACGAAGAAGAGATAGATGTGTGTCGGAAGCTCGGAAACAGCGAAAGGCGAAGGGGTGGGAAATTTGTGGAGACAGGATAGAGAAAGCGGGCGATAAGCCGATCGGGCGATATAATACGCAGGCAGAAATCAAAGTCCAGCGACATCGCTCCAGCGGAAACCTAGTGTTGGTATTTCCGCTGGTTGATTTAGACTTTCTTGTTCAGGTTTAAATGAGGAGTGCAAGATGGGATGCATTGGGAAAAATGATTGAATTGTGCTTGGTTTCATAATGGACACAACTGAAGTTGATGCTCATGGCAACTGGACCACATGCATGGATATATATATGTATTGGAAATGGCCAAGACACTCGGGAATGAAATTGGCACGAAGCATATGTGAGATTTGTACCTTAGATTCTAAGTCATGAAATTTTAGAGAAGCTGTTTACAGACCGACAGAGAAGCTCAAATGACCAACTAAGCCTTTCAAGTCCGGATGATGACAATGATGTTATATATGGATGCACTTCTCCAGCAATGATGATGATGATGATGGGAAAAGTTCTGTATGATACAATGGGCCTGCAGTTACTCTCTTTCAGCGAAAGCAACCTAAATATGCGCCTTTCGACAACATTCCGAATCCGCCAATCGCGAAGAACCATTCTTGTTCGATGGCACATCGATGGACGGATTAGCCACGAAGAAGTCCGCAGGCCGAATCATCAACTGGAAAATCTCAACCGGCATGACCGGCCAATCTTCAACACGCGGGTTATGCGTGATGCCAAAGGAGTTCCACACCACCACATCCGTGTCGGCAACCGCGTCGCCTCGACGAACGGCATCGGCCACACCATCCACCTCGAATTGACTTTGCAGGGTGTACCGGCCACCGGCGTAGAGCTCCCCATCCCGATACTTGGTCACCCAAACATGATGTTGAGCGAATTGAGCGCGGCGGGCTTGAACAGACTCGGGATCCGCCAGGAGTAGCTGCGTCGCCAGGGGGATGAATTTGTAGCCGACTGGGTTCCCACTGATAGGGTTGGTCTTGTGAGGATTCACCATCTTGATGGTGCGGTTATGCTCGGGTGCGGCATCGAGGTAGGTGGCTCGCTCAACGGTCTTCTTCGTGACTTGGTAGAGGTTGCCATGTGGATTGGTGACGGCATTCATTGGCACGGGGTGAGACTCCTCGACCACGACGGAGTTGTTTGAACCGTCCACGGCAGGATCGATACGGACACAGAAAATATGCTGGTGATTCTGTGCGAGGACACCACCACTCACGACGTTGCCGTACTCGCTGACCTTGCCCGCATCAATGTTGACAACGTTGAGAATACCCGTCGCTCTAGCCTCCACAGTGATACCACCAGATTGGTCAAACTTGTAGGCAAAGATGTACTCGTAGTTGGCCAGGGTAATGATGAACTGGACAACGAGCTCTCGGTGGCGAGTGACCACGGCGCGACCGGTACGCCAGTTGGAGTGCTTCCAGCCAATGCCGTTATCCTGCTCATGGAGACAGATGGCATTGGGCAACTTTTGGGCTGTACCATCGGCCTGCGTGATCACGGCATCAAAGTATTTGATCACACCAAGGCAATCACAACCCAGGGAAAGATTGTTGGCCATGTTTCCACCACCACCGTCGCCAAAATCAAAAGCCTGCTTGCGGTGAAATGGCGGTCGAGGATCGGCATATGGGACAGTCTGTGTGGGACGGAAAGAAGAGAGGTTAGTTTACGTCGGTCTAAGTCGCTGATGGAGGAGGATTCACACACCATTTCACTAACTGCCAGGCGATGCATCACACTGCGGCCATCATACCAGACATCATGGATCGTGGCACCTTCACGAGGATTAAAGGCAACCCGAAAGCGCCATTTCTGCCATTCCACCAAGGACTCATTTGTCACGCGGAAAGATGGCCCCTCGGGCTGCACCACATTCAAAGGCTTGAGGTCCTTGCGAGTTCCCTCCGGCAGAAGCTCGGGGATGTACTCGGAGGGCTTGCAATGTCCAATGATATCCGTCTTGAAGGTCTGCTCTGTCAGACCATCACCCTTGCCACCCGTTGCCGGTCTGTCCACTCGGATGATCTCTTGTGTGTGTGCATCCATAACGGGGATCACGGGCAGGGGGTAGGAGTAAAAGTTCGAGTCTGGGTTGCGTGACCGAGTATCCCGAGCGAAGCAAAGACCCTGGAAATAGCGGCGGTTCTCATCGGTATGGTCCAGGCCGCCATAGGGCCATGGCTCAATCACGACTTCGAATCCCTCGGGCAGCTTGAACTCAGCCAGGGCTGATTGGAACAAGGGCGAACTCATGCAACGATCCACCAAAACGTCCAATTCGCTCCTGAAAGAAAGTGTAAGTACGAGGGTGTGACATGATTCTCTCAATTCGTCTCCACGGTTTGGGGATCACTTACAATGTCAAGCTGGCATGGTGCTGTTTGCCCACGATGGTGTGCTTCACGCGAGTTCGGGAAACCACATCGACCACCGACTCATGGAACTGGGGAATGCGGTCGGCACCAATCACGTCGTATTGACAGAGTGCCAGGCGAGGTGGCCGAGGAGTAGTTGGGCTCAAGCGACCAGCATGTTCGAGTGCGAGGAACTCCACGAGCTGTGTCTTGGGTGGCTCCTGCAAAAAGATCTCTCGGAAATCGATCACTGTGTTGGGGTGCGCCGCCTTGACGACGTCCCGGGCGAGGTTTGTTTCGGCCTCGGAGAGGATGGCGAGCGGATGCATCATGGGGGTGTGTGTAGGTTTGGGGGTTGAGAGAAGGAGAGGGGTATGCGGGGATTCTTAAGTACTACCATGTCGGCTGTTGGCTGGGCTGCTGGGCTGCTCAGATCTTCGCCGAGCTGTGCAACTGTGCAACTGTGCAATCTACCTTGAGCTCGGGACTTTCCGATTCCATTCCGAGCGCAATCTCAACAACCACGTTACAGAAAACCACATGACCCACTGGTTCATATGACGGGCAGTATTCGGATATGGCCAGTGAGAGATCGTCTTATGCCAGCGGCAAGACCATTTAAAGAAGGCGGTCAACCCCCGTGCCATTGTTACAGGTGTTTTGTTACGCGGAATTCCCGGCCTCCATGTGCTGTGCCCAAGGGGGGGATCCACGCATCCACGATAAGCACCAAAAGGCTCGGCATCACTTCCTCTCGCTTCCGACACGCCATTTCGAGATTAAAAATGCGACCGTTTGCACCACAAAGGGGCAGTTGGCCATTGCCAGGATATACTGGGCTATTCTTTTGAGTTTGTCCCCAAACTTCATGCCCAATCACCAAGCCTGAATAGCTGCCACTGCCACCAAAAAGCTTCGAACATGGGACCAACAGCGGGGACGTTCCGCGACCGGGGCTGGGACCAAAATGCGGGGAAAGATAAGCTGTGGAGAAGGAAAGGGAATCAAGAACGAGCCCATCGCCCTATCAACCTCGGGCTGCAAGCATATCAGACACCATGATTGGCGATCATGAGAAAGCCAATATCGTCCAACGCGGAACCTGATATCGCTGGTGCTGGCTCACAAGGACAATCAAATCCTGCGTAGCTCGACCCCTGGTTTGCCGTGCAGTCTTTTTATAAATTTTGCCGAGACCCTTCTCGAAATGCAATGAGATGGGCAGTCTGGGCATCTCTGGCTCATTCTGATTTTCTAGCTAGAATAACATTTCCGCCTCGAACTTGGAACGGGGCTCTGCGTACCCATGACTTCTATCGTCGACCCAGACATCAAGGTGGCTCCCGAGAAGCCCATCAGTGATGAGGAACAACTGGCTGCCTTGGGCCATGTCCAAGAACTCCGTCGAGAGTTTTCACTGTGGTCGATTGTGTGTCTCCAGATCTCCTTGATGGCCACCTGGGAGGCCCTGTCTTCCGTGGTCGCAACAGCCTTGACCAATGGCGGAGCCCCCTGTCTATTCTACAACTAGTGAGTGATACAAGTCGGATGAATTCGTGGCCAACGGTTTACTGACAACACCTGATAAAAGTATCATTGCATTGATCGGTACTGTTTTTATTGTGCTCTCGCTGGGCGAGATTGCTTCCATCTATCCGACCGCTGGAGGTACATGCTTTGCCTCCCAACCAAGACCATCTTGCCTCTTTTTGTCCAACTCCGTGTTCCTTTTCTTCCACTCCTTCCCGTCACTTTACATTGACTCTCTCTTCCCATGGTATCAAATACTGACGGGACGTCTTGTAGGACAATATCACTGGGTCCACTGCCTGACGCCAGCGTCGTACCGCGCCACAGCATCATGGTTCACTGGCTGGATCTCGATCGGAGGCCAACTTGTGCTCGCCGCATCTGCGGCCTTCGCCGCTGGGCTGCAGCTACAAGCTCTCGTCACGCTGAACAACCCCAACTCATACATCCCGGCGCGATGGCAGGGGATGCTCTTCTACTGGCTCATCATCGCGTATTCAACTGCAATTAATATTTGGGGATCTAAGATCTTGCCGCACTCGAATACCGTTGCTGGTAAGAGGATATCACATCGAGATGACATGAACAAGGTCTAACTGAGACATTGACCAACCAGGTATTCTACATGTCGTCGGGTTCATTGTTATTGTGGCGGTCCTCGGTGCCATGTCCTCGAAACATTCCGCTTCCTATGTCTTCACGGAATTCTCAAATACCAGTGGATGGTCCAACGACGGGGTTTCATGGCTGGTGGGACTGCTGAGCACAGTGTATCCTTTCCTTGGGTATGCAATCTCGTCATCTCTTTGGGTCAACGGACTGACATTTATGCACAGATACGATGCTGCTTGTCATTTGAGTGAAGAACTCCCCAAGCCTTCTCGAAATGTGCCCCTGGCCATGGTGGGCAGTGTGGGCATCAATGGTCTCATCGGCCTCGTTTATGCGATCGTGCTGCTGTTCGCACTGGGGGATCTGGAGAGCCTGCTGACGTCCCAGATTGGATTCCCCTTCATGCAGCTCTTCTTGAACGTCACAGGCTCGCCGGCTGGTGCATCCATCTTGGCTCTGTGTATCACTCTGATCGCCGTCGCCGCCAATGCTGCTGGATTGACGTCGACAAGTCGTACAGCATGGGCCTTTGCTCGCGATGCCGGGCTGCCAGCGTCTGGATTCCTGTCGACCGTCAATCCAACCGTCAAGGTTCCCGTGCGCATGATCTTGGTGGTTTCCCTTTTGCAGATGCTGTTGGGTCTGATTTACCTGGGGAGTTCCACCGCGTTCAATGCGGTGCTGTCCATGGCCATTTTGGGCATGTATGCGTCGTACTTCTCTCCCATCTTGTTCATGCTGATCTACGGCCGGCGAATGTCTGCCGAGGTTGTTCGTGGTTTCGGACCTGGAATGTTCAACCTCGGTTCTCGATGGGGCCCCGTGGTGAATGGCATTGCGTTATTGTGGTTGATGCTGGCGATGGTCTTCAGTACGTTCCCAACCGTCCAGCCCGTCACACCTGATAACATGAATTATTGTATCGTGGTGACGATGGGCTGGATGTTCATCGGTGGGGTCTATTATTATGTGTTCGGCGGAAAGAAACGATTCACGGGCCCCGTAGTGGAGCTGGCCGAGGGACTCTGAGAGTGACACGTCAGGATTTCTACCAAACAGACTCGAAGCTATTGTATTAGTGGACATGTACCCGGAATCTACGAAGATCTTTTCCCTCTGGTTCGAATTGCCATCCACCTTACCTAAATACTGGGTTTGAGACTTGCTCCAGAAAGGGCGATTGCCCCGCCAAAACATGCAGTGCGGGCAGCGAGCCAAGCACACCAGGAGGGGTCCATAAATAGCCGAGAAGGTGTTCGCAGCTGCAAGAAAAAGAGGAAAAAAGGGCCTCATGCAATAAGAAATCCTCGTACCAAAGAACAACAGTTGAATTCTCGAACCATGGTCAACACCAAGACGATTCGCGTGCCCCATCTGGGAGGTATCGATGCAGCATACCAAATGCCTCGGGAGTACGATCCTGCCAAGCCGACTGTGGTCTTGATCAATGCCTTTACCACGTCTTCCGAGCTTTACCGCGACCAGTTCAACGATGCACAATTGACCGACCAGATGAATCTGGTTGCTATTGAGCTCCTGGGTCACGGACAAACGCGAACAGCACGGCAACACTGGACTTATTGGGACACCGCAGAGATGAATCTGCAAGTACTGGACGCTCTCGAGATTGATCGTGCATTTGTTCTGGGAACCAGCCAGGGTGGTTGGGTCACTGTTCAGATGGCCCTGCTGCGCCCCGAAAAGGTGACTCCATGTTTCTGGATGGAAGGCTTAAGTGGATGGGGGCTGACCTTTTGTACCCCTTCAGATTCTGGGCGTCATCCCGATGGGAACTTCAATGGACTGTGAATCGGAACGCACGCGCCAGCTGGGCTGTTGGGATGGGCCAGCGATCGTGTCTGGGTTTGTGAAGCAGTGGGCAAGCAGCGAGGCCACGCCCAACTTTGAACCGGATGATGTGTACTGCGATGCGGTGATCGGGATTGGGTTCAACCAAGTTGCGCCCGAGGTGCACGAGTTCTGGCGGAAGACGATCAAGTTCAACTATCAGGGAGATGAGGGCCGGCGACGGATTCGCATGGCCGCGATCAATTTAGCAGAACGAGAGGGGTTGCATCTTCAACTGTGCGAGATCCAGTGCCCAATACTGTGGTTGCATGTAAGTCGCCATCTCATGTTTCTTTGATCAACCCAACGCTAATTCAAGACAGGGCACCAAGGACGCTGTCTACACTGTCGCAAACGCCAGAGAAGAGATCCAACTCTTCACACGCTCACCATCGGCAACTCTGGTTCCGGTCGAGGGGGGAGCACACTTTTTGAATGCTTCACACCCTCGGGAGGTGAACACCGCCCTGTTAGAGTTTGTGAATCAGCACAAATGAGAGGCCAAAGATGTTGATGACTGACGGATGGACATTGGGGGAAGGGGTTCAGGTTGAGTTGGGAGAGAGCGAAGCGATGATTGTCAGCAGAGAAGAGTAACCGTGTTTGACCTGCTCAATGACACTGCAGGCAACTGAGAGCTTTGCGTGAAATTGTATGGGATCTCCAGAAAGTGTCGCAAGGTCGTGGCATCAATGGCTTGCCCTCCCCATTCTAGGAAGATATTATGGCATATTCGTAATTTACAGAGTGGATTTCCGTCCTCGCAAATTTAAGAGAATGCAAGCTCTCACATTCGACCAAGTCCCGGCGATAGTTTCCTTGATGAGACCCTGCTGCGGAGTCATCTCATGGCTCGGAATATTTGCAATGCATACTCTCTACAGGCTAGACTAGGTTGAAGCACGGGCTGAGCTCCACGTTTTCCATATGGTTAGATCTGCCACGCGAGAACAGGGCCAATTTGTCCCGCAGGCCTGATTCCTGAAATTCTCGAAAAAAACTCGCCAAGTCCAACAACAGGGCGGAGCAATTCTCGCGCGCCTACATGCGCTTCTTTACATCCATTCTAAACCTATCAGCTGAAATGATGAAATCTACTATCAATATAAGTAATAGTTTTACTGCTCGAAGCTACGAACGTCGGTTCTGGTCACGAAAGGATCGCAAGGACAACCAAAGATGCATGATTTCTAATCTAATCGCTTTCGTCGTCTGACGCCAAACAGACGTCTTTTTCACCACCAAAGTCCGACACATTGTGTCGAACTTCATCCATATCTAGGTGGTCAAACCAGCTACTATACCATTCCAAAAATTCCGGAATAGAATCGAATTGAGGTTTCCGACCGTACAGCTCAGTAGGATTTTCCCCATCGGCATGAAAAACGCACACCCGCCATACCCATGGGTCGTCCTGGTCGCGTCGACAATAGACGTATGCACTAATCCATGCGTCGTGTTCGCGTTGAGATTGATTGCCGGTCTTGAATCCAACTTTCACCTCCAAATCCTCATCAAACCAAGCGCAGATGAAATCCTCTTCGAGTATATCGTCGCGCAGATACCCTCCAATATCTCCCGAGACTGCGAGATATCCGGCTCCGAATTCTCCTCTTGGCGTTCGGGAAACGCATATTGTCGAGCCCCAGGACTGTAAATGCAGGAAATAGGCACGAATGGACAGATCCCTGAGGCCCGGAAGCCTGGGTCCTGAACACCATTGGCGAATTTGATAAAAGAGCCTAGTTCAGTGCATCGGGGAATATAAACATCCCCTAGCTCTCGAAATGCCACCTCGTTACACACCTTCTCCACGACATCGGGATACATCTGCTGCCATTCATCCGTTAAGAGTGTCGGGGCAATGAATCCATCCATGTGGGATGGAACGTGTCTTTGACATCCTGCAGTTTTGTGACTTTCCGCTCCTCGCGAGATTGTCGAACAGGATCCGGCTCGGCCCCGTCAGGCCACCTTACTATATCCTTAGAGCCTAGACGGTGCCAGTAAAGTCCCATCTTCTTCAACTTTGCTGTTTCGGTGGGTAGGTTCCTGGACCTGGCTTCGATTTCATCGATGCGACCTTGCAGAAATTTCCGGTTGGAGAAATGCATTTTAGTTCGAAACTCTTCCAAAGCTAGTCGCATCGTCTCGTCGAGATCTGCGTTGGGTGTAAACATGGTTGCTGGTCTGGTTAGATCACGGGAGTGTAAAGGGCATGCCTTGGTTAGATAGTTGGACTAAATGAGTGTGGATACGGTCGGCACCGGCAGAACCCGGTGAGGCCCTGGCGAGTTTGGTGGCCTAAGGCCACCATCCTGACGTATCGTCCGCCGCACACGTGGAGATGGAGTGCCGATGCCGATGCCGATGCCGATGCCGATACCAATGCAAGCTGTGTCCGACGTTGTATGCAGGTGTGGGTTGGTTTCTTTTGACCACCATGGATTTTTTTTGATTGTCGCTCGATGGATGGGATTTTGTTGACCGGAACCAAGACGTTCTTCTCGGCTCATGGAGTTTCCTTGCAAAAGCCGAGAATGACCATGTCAGGTGGCAACTGCCAACCTTGTGGCTTGATCGACCAGTGATTCTGCTTATTATTGCATGGAAAGGCAGTTCTCGAGTAAATGCGATGTAGTTCAACCATCCACGACCACTGGAATGCAACCCAGACGATACCTGCCTGATCGGGTATAGGCTCCCCATGTGGCTTGTGGATAGGAGGTTCATCTCTCATTGGCGGATCTCCCTGTCCAGTGTTCTTGCAACTGTTCAACGCCAATCAACGCCAATCCGTAAGCCGCGTGGGGGAGTCGGCCTTGCTGGAAGGCTCCCTTGGCTTTGCACCTCTCCCAAAGAGGGTGGAACTCAACCTGCCCCTGGAAGACTTGGGAGCCATGCCGCGTGCCACTCCAGAGAGCATCGTGCGAAAAGCGACGAATGGAATGATCGGGATGCAGGAAGGAAAACACTTCCCCTGGAAACCTCCGAGGCTTTGCACGGAGCTCTCTTGTCGCGACTTTAAATGCGCGGGAATCTGCCCCTCCATGGCCCGCTGGCGTGAGTTGTGAGTTCTTTGCGGGCGCCCTGTTGTCTTGAAATCCGAAGAGGGTCGCTTGCGTCGCACTGTGCACCAGATCTTCGACACTGATTTCACGGCCACAGCACTCTTCGCGCAACATGGATGTCGAACAGTCCGCCGGAATGTTTGCCGCGTCCGAGGCCGGCGAGACGGGCACGAAGAAGCAAAGTGATCGCTCTCTGGCCGAGGACCGATCCATCGGCCATGGCGAGAATGATGTGCTCGGCGGGGAGAAAGTTGACGCGGTGCTTGCAGCCAAGATGATCCTGGTGAACGATGTGAGTCGCCATGGCCGAGCTGGTCGATCTCTTTTGTTATGTTGATTGGGCGCTTCAAACTAACATGTCCAATCTGGTCGCCATGTAGGCCATCGATGAGATTGGATTCACGCCTCATCACTGGAAATTGTTCTGTCTCAACGGCTTCGGTTATGCCGTCGACTCCTTGATCCTGCTCATTCAGTCCATCATCTCCACGCAAGCCCGCAAGGAGTTTCACCCAGGATACTCCACCGGTCTGACCGTTGCCGTCTATGTGGGCATGCTAGTGGGCGCCATCTTCTGGGGCTTTTCGGCGGACATCATCGGACGCCGCTTTGCTTTCAACGTGTCCCTGTTCGTCTCATCTGTCTTTACCGTTGTCGCGGGTGCCTCTCCATCCTGGGTCACACTGGGTCTCTTTGTCTGCTTGAGCGCCTTTGGCGCTGGAGGAAACCTGGTTCTGGACACAACCGTGTTTCTTGAATATCTACCCAGTCGGGACCAGTGGCTGTTGACTTTGATGGCAGCCTGGTGGGGTAGGTCTTGCACATTTTGTTCAACTCATTCGGTGGAATTCTCAACTAACTCGGTTTTCCAAATCCGACAGGTCTGGGCCAGTTGATTGCCGGTCTGTTTGCCTGGGGTTTCCTCCCGAATTATTCATGTGAGGACGACACCAATTGTACGCGGCACAACAACCAGGGATGGCGCTATGTCTGGTACACCTCGGGAGCGTTTGTCTTTGTGCTCTCCATTCTCCGAATCACCATCATTCGACTGGAAGAGACACCAAAGTTCCTGTTGGCCGACGGCAAAGACGCTGACGCGGTCCGGGTGCTGCAGAATATTGCGACAAAATACCAGCGGCCCTGCAGTCTCACTGTCGAGCGTTTGGAGGCATGTGGGACGACCCAGGCCCGCTCAACCACCGCCACCGGCCTCTCTCAGCGTCTCATTTCACCCAAGGAAGTGCTTCGCCATTTGCAGGGGCTGTATGCAACCCGAAGAATGGGCTGGTCGACAACTCTGGTTTGGTTCTCATGGCTCCTGATCGGCCTGGCATACCCTCTCTACAACGTCTTCCTTCCCACATATCTGGCAACGAGAGGTGCCAGCTTCGGGGAATCCAGCCAATATATCACCTGGCGGAACTATGCCATCAACAACACTTGTTCGATTTTCGGTCCAGTTGTTGCGGGTTTCATGTGCCGCTCTCGCTGGTTCTGGGGTCGACGGGGAACCATGATTATTGGTGCTTTGATCACCATGGTCTTCTTCTTCTGTTATACACAAGTGCGCACGGCGAGTCAGAACCTTGGTTTTACCTGTGCCATCTCTTTCTGCCTGAACATTTATTACGGCACTCTTTATGCCTACACACCTGAGGTATGGTTCTTCCACTGGCATCCATTCCCGAGTGCAATTTTCCACGGCAGACTGACTCAAACCACACACACAGGTCTTCCCTTCTGCGCATCGCGGAACGGGCAACGGAGTCGCCATCGGTCTTAACCGAATCATGGGCATTGTGAGTGCGGTGGTTGGAAATGCTGCGAATGTGAGTTTCATCTTTTGCTCCATGTTGTGATACGACAACATCAGACCAACGCTGACTGACAATAGACAAACACACCCGTTCCGATCTTCATTTGCGCCGCACTTTACATCGTGATGGCCATTGTGGCGGCAGCATTCCCGTTCGAGCCATACGGCCGGCGCAGCAGCTGATTTTCTGGGTGCACGAAATCCTCACACGCTGGGGTTTCGCATGCCTGAAAGCTGAGGTTTGTGCACGGAAGATCGACCTCGACAGGATATCGCGGATGCTTGTCTGCAACATGGAATTTGAATATTCCATGGGAGCAGAGCTCTTGGGCCTGGTGCCCCCGCTACGGTTCCCTCCATGGCGGTTGCAAACCTCGTCTATGTCGACTTGTTGACATACAGAGCATACGTCTTGGGAATGGACCATTGTTTGCATGCCTGGTCCAGCCTGTGTGTCTGACTCCCTGATCAAGGCGGTGACTTCATGGGTCCTCCATCTGGACTTCTGTCTTCCGCGACGTTTACGCCTCGGTGAGGGTATTGGTGTCTTTCCTTCGCGGAACAAAGACGAAATAATGCAGATGATCCCACTTTTTCTCCTTCATGATGCCCTTTCGAGCGTATCCGGTGTCTGGGTCCGAGCAGCAGTAGTTGTCTCTCTTTGCCATCTCGACCCGTCTGCTTCGTTAGACTGCCGTAGCACTATGTTGTAGTCAGGCAAGTGTCTCTGCATGTTCACCGCAAACATGTGAAATCCGACAAATGGCCTCGGCCAAACCACGCAAGCCTGATGGCAGTAGACTCACTAGAGAATTCCGACTGTCAGTCTAGAGTTCGCTTATCCGCCATGTTTCATCCTCAAATCAGAACTGCTCGGGTGGCTGTCTTGCCCGTGGCGTATCGCGAGGCAGCTTCACCAGAGGCCCAGGGATGTGTGTAAACACCCTAAAAGCACCCCCAATCCCCAATGACCACCCAAGCGCCTCACCGTCTGGCCTCTTGCAAGTCATTCTTGAAGCTCTGTAGTAGCTGCAGCATTTGAGGTTCCTTGATCTACTCTGCCCGGTCAACAGCAGTCAAGCCGTCAGCGGCCTGGATCTTGCGGTCCACCCATGATCCAATAATCAAGTAACCATCACATGAGGACTAGATTACCTACGTCGATGGTAACATGCAAGGTAGTACCTACAGGTTCCTGCTTATTAACATCCACACTATGCATGGTCTATCGATAATCCAGTATGGTCCGCCCCACGTTCTAACAATCATCAAAGGCCAAACAACTGCCCCATCTCGTAGTTGTATCACGCAACTAGTCAGGCTTAGCTATCGGTTTGTTTCGAGATTATACCACATTCGGCTTCGCACCGTCATGCTAGCTCGCCGTAAGATGTTGAACTGATATTACATCCATGGGTAAGAAACTGCTGCAATATAATCAGGTCCCAGCTACTGCATATCTGCCGAGAAGGGCATTCAATTACATGGGCAGCTAGGCCCCGTGATTGAGCAATAGACACTTTCTCAGTGATAGCAAATTTCGGGGCGTCATTCGGATATTTCTGGGGCCAGCGGGCTCAATCCATGGGCAAAGCATCGACACTCCCGCTTTGGTGTGGCTCGCCTAGTAGTTGATATGGCTCCATGCCAGTATCAGGGGCGATCAGGCATGATAATGTATTAATGCAATGTTAGTCCCATCGATATCTGGAAAATAAGGGAGGAAAAGCCAACCAAGTTGTTAGGGGTTATCGTATTAATTTACACTCACTTTCGCCCTACTTAACCCACCTTGGAAGCCATCCCAAGCGATAGTGGCAGCATCTATCATTCTATCTTATGTCGCCACTGCCTAGTGTGTTGCGGTGGGTTTGGCCCAAAATCGGTATCCTCGACAAAGGAATTCCAGTCTGCAGGAAGGAAGACGCATCCCTCGGACCGTATTAAGATGGAGTCTACTTCCAGGGTAGAGAGCCTTTGGATCTAGTAAGGAAGAGAAGTTACCAAGTCAAAGTGTCACGAAACTGCTTCTTTGGGAACCCAAGATTTACTCCCCATTCAATAGCTTCAATGTACATGAATTTGCCCGAGATCAAAGAAAAGTCCAAGACTGGTTAGAAATTAAACATAGAGACGTGGCCTATCATGATTCATGCAGTGTAACCGCTCAGCTGAGCCACCGAAATGTGGGCGTATCCCAACCCAACCCCGCCTCCTCGGCACATGATTGTGTTGGGTAAAGCCAGGGGCCATCAAAGTGGGAAATTGGGAATATCCTCATGTCTCCAGATCCCTCGTAACAATAGCCTACGTGCGTCATAGAACTAGAGAGGTCAAAAGCTGTGAGGAATCGTATATGAGGGGAGATGCGCTTACTTCGGCCATAATATTCAGTTAGCTGCTGTTTCCTGATTAGGCCTAGATGCCTAAAGCTGCCTGAAAGATAATGTATCCGAAGACGGCGGCGCTGAAAGCGGTTTAAAAAAAAGAAAAGAAAAGAAATGGGCCTGTTCCCGATGGCCGCTATGGGCTGCCGTAAGTAGGGCACGCAATTAAATTTAAATAGTAACACTAGCACCCCATACTTAGCAGTCGATCAGGCCTCATTGGGCACCTTTCTACCTCATAGGCTCCGAGAGCTATGGCCCAAGAGGGTTGGGTCATCAAGGCCGCAGCCGGGGACTCCGGTAAAGAGTCGGTGAGCAATAGGTGTGCATTAGTGTTATCGATTGAGAGGAAGACGACAGATCGACAGTATCGTCGCCCAGTTCAGGAATCAGTCTCGATTTTGTAACGATTCCCTTTGTGTTAAATAGCTAGCTTGGACGCTGGGTTTATGGGCCTCCAAGAGTCAGTCTTGTTCCAATCTGACTTGGTCGTTTTCAATTCATATACATCTCCCTTCTTCTTACCCGGTTGACAGGCCGCTGTCCTGTATACAGCCCTTTACATTCACACTGGGAAAGCCACTGGCTTGCGAAGCCCTCATTGAGAAACCCAACACTATACCACAACCGGCGCTCCTTTTCGGGACTGGCAACCATAATACTACAGAATGCAAAGTTTGACGGTTGCAGAGCCTGGGGGACTTCCGGCAGAGGCCATGGTCGAGAATGCCTCTCCTCAAGTTAAACGGGAGTTAACTCGGCTGAAGTGTGAGATGTCACCGGCATTCGCGTGGTTGATTATTGCACAATATGGTCGAAAAGCGGTGCCCCAGGGGTGGTGTTGGGTGGTGCCTCTTAAAGGAACCAAGCAAACTGGAGATGTGCGCGTTTCATGGGAGGGGTCCAACAAATTTGCAGTGTTGCAGGAGGTAGAGGCCTGGGCAAGTGGTATGGTGGTAGGGGAGGGCCAAAATGCCTCACACCTGTGTTATCAAAAGAAATGTCTCGCATTAAACCATATTATTCCGGAAGCTGAACAAAGAACTCAGGCTCGCAAAGGTTGCCGGGTGTGGGTGGATTGCAACCACTGCGAGCGAAAGGTCCTTGTCTGCGTTCATACGCCATCCTGTATTAAGTACTGTCCAGGTTACCGCGACCAGGCTCATTTCTTATCTCAGGGCATCTGCATAGGTGTCAATGAAAACGCGCCGAGTGGAGAATAAGTGGCTATAATCAATGGCGGTTTTCCTTGTCTACAAATTACAATCTCCATGCGAAAACTGATTGGGGGGAGAAGTGGTGCGTGCGGCTGTACCATAGAGGGGGCAGTGCCGCAGCGGGAGTGCGATTCCGATAGCTCTCATGATGAGAATCTACCACATGAGGGAGGCTGGGAAACTGTTATGATATCTTCTGAGATGAAGCTATTCCGAGATTGTGGCCTTGTGGCCTTATTCTGGCTTACGTCAGGTTGTCGGGAAGAGGAGGTTTCGGCGAGGGATCGCCTACCCTTCGGCGGCTCAGCTGCGGGGTAACCTTGCATAAGGGGGCCACGTCAGCGTTATCTAAACCCCGCCCTCCTTCCAGGTTTCCTCTCGTTCTTTTATTGATCGATCATATTGATCTTCCCTCTGGCCTTGGCCCTCTCCGATTGACGGAGGATTCGTGTATATAAAAGATATAGAGTAGAGAGCTATTCGGGGGCTCTCTAAGAAACAGTCTTGTCACCAATTTGACTTAGTGGTTTTCATCCTTACCTGATCAACAGGCCTTCTACCCTGCAAGTAGATAATTTCTTAACAGAAACCCAGAACTTATTGCTTGGGGCGTTCGATCTACAATAAGGCACCTTGATCATATGACCCCTGGTCAAAAAAGTTGCCATGGGCCATCACGATGAGGTATTGATGTGATGGAGCAGAGCATGGCAGCCGAGGGTACACTGTAACACTGCAACTTGCAAGGTCTGGGTAAATCGTGAGATCGATCAGACGTAGGAAGGGAGGTAATGATTGAGTGTGTGTGTGTGTGTGCGCAGCGTTTAACGGCATGGGGTAGTCGTCTGCAGTTCTTCTGGCTTGGCGTCTGTTCTGTTGAGGGAATCATTCGTTTATATGTTGTGGGGGAGCTTGGCAGACTCAGATATTGAAGGGAAATGGGCAAGGAAAAGTGGGCTAGTATTGTTAGGACTGTCGTACTGGCAGGTCCTCGTAGGAATGAAGAACTAGAGTGAAGGAATCCAAAGGGGTGTATTCGTATTGAGACTAATCGCTGAAGAGCCTAAGTCCTACTACGGTGTGTGTGGGAAAACCCCGGCAGGGTCCGGCAGGCCGGGTAGACCATCTGTGCAGGTCTGACCAGGGACGGGCGGTTCCTGGTGGAGGCCGTAACAAGTATGCTGCCAACGTTTTGGGGGCGAATCGCCACCGAAGTTAGTCAGGGGGACTGACGATTCGCCTTGGGTATTTCCCGTACAGGAAAGCTCACTACAAAGTGAATGTAGCAGAGTCTACGGCAAGTCTCTGTACCTTTGAGCTTTCTCATGTTGGGGGTTAAAAGGATGCCACTTCTCTGTGATCTGAATAGGCTTCCGCTCGACCCAGGGCTGAGTCGAGATATTCAACCCAGACCCGGACCCAACCCAGGACCCAGGCTGGGGCCCCAGCAAAACCCAACTTTGTATAAAATCAAGGTCTTGGGGTTCATAAAGCTGCTTACATTATCACTTGGTTATATTGGTATTTTTTGACGTTTTAGTTAGAACGTACATCAACGAGGTCCTCAGACGTTAATCTCATTTAATTTTAATAATAACCGGTTTATATTAACTTGTGGTACTTTGTTTATTATTAATTACGAATGGAAACTAGAGATTCCTATGATTGTAGTGGTATTTAAGTGGTGAAGGAGGATAACGTAGTCGAAGTTATTGCGAGGCGGTAGCGGAGCTTTTATCTAGGGTTTTGCTAATGGCACTACAAAAACGGTTGTGACACTACACCTAGACCTAATTAGGAACCCCTTGCCCTACCACCAAAAGGTACCTATGGTATCTACATGAACACTACCAACGCCTTATGTATGTATATCTCTATACGTTTGCGGTTACTCTAAATATCGCTTCGACCTTAAGGACGTGACCACGTCACTGTTAGTACTTAGATAATCGTCATAGCTAGAATAACCAGTGCTCTATTGCAATACCCATAAGGCGTTAGCAGTGCTTGTGTAGATGTCACGGGTACCTTTTAGTGGTGAGGCAAGGGGGTTCCTAATTAGGTCTAGGTGTAGTGTCACAACCGTTTTTGTAGTGCCATTAGCAAAACCCTTTATCTACCTGGTTAGTGGTGGCCATTTCCAAGGGTGCGCGCCAAACGCACGATGCTGATTAGTCAATCCGTAGCAGAATTCGGTGCTTTGATTGGCTGGAATTAGGCGGTGAATTCAACCATGACGTCATTTCATCATGACGTCATAGAAAACATTACGTGGGTCACATGATATATATATATATATATATATATATATATATTTTTATGATCCTCAGAAATCAGGCATCATCACCTGACCCTTCCTATATTACATAATATCCATATATCTTGCGATCCTTAAAAATCAGGCATTCACAAGGATATTGGGGGGGTTTAGGGGGGGGGGGGGGGGGGCGCACCCCCCCAATATAGCATAATGATCTTTAAAAATCAGGTGAGCACCGAAAAACAGATGTAA
>JAWLST010000102.1:0-87644 GCA_037043885.1 Penicillium goetzii
CCCCCTCCACCCCCCCGCCCCCCCCCGGCCCCCCCCGCCCCCCGCCCCCCCCCCCCCGCCCCCCCCCGCCCCGCCCCCCCCCCCCCCCCCCCCCCCCCCCCCAGACAGTGAGACTCTCGGTGAGGATTGCCCCAGACCCAGTGGAATTCAATCGCAGCCGCGACTGGCGAGGATTTTAGCTAATAATTCATTAATTCCAGGATTGGGGTTAGGTGTTAGTAGTGGAAGGTAAAATAATAATTATTATTACTTATAATTATCATTATTATAATAAAACTAAACTAAATCGAGGACTTGGGGGCGTGACTGTCAATTCATCAACCACTAAGAGCCTCTCAGCGACATTTTGGCCCACCTCGACCCTTTTGCCCAGTCTCTTCTTTGTTCTCTGACTCTCTGTGACGACTCTCGGCCCATCACTTCTTCTCTGTTGACTGTTCAATTTGTATAACTGCGTACTCGGTCCGTACTCCATACTGTTTACTCGATGCAGCGCGTCTATCCTTTCCCCGCTATCCTTCTTCTCTTTCTTCTTTATTCTACCCCTCCAATCTTCTTTTCACAAAATAAACTATTAACAAAGTGGAATAGAAGACAAGAAAAAAAAAAAAAGCAATCACTTCTCACTGCATCATCACCCTCGAGGGCGGGCCGGGCCTTCGGGCTTTCAATTAGAATGTGGACGGGGATCTGCACTCAACAGAAAGTCGACAGGTCAACCAGGTCAAACCAGCTTCAAGCCAGTCAGCCTTTCATTGTCCCTCTCCCTAAACTGGACTGGTGGGAAGAGCAGAGAGAGAGAGACAGAAGAGTCAGAGATCCCTTCATCTTGATCTTGATTGGTCTATGCTTACTGTTCCAAGTGCCCCCAAAGTCCCCCAAAGTCCCCATATTCCCGATTTCCCCCCAAGTCTCAAAGAGGGGGGGGGGCCAAATACTTCGTTCTCTTCCACATCTCACTGGTCAACTACTGTACTCTACACATCCTCCACTACTCCGTATACTTCGTACTTTGTACACTTCCCTCCCCGAGTCCCGAAACCCCCCAATCCGATTAAATTCAAGAAAACCAAAACCCTCAACCTTGAACCCACTCCTCCTCCTCCTCCTACTCCACCACCCGGATCAAGCCCGGAGCAGGGGTGGCTGGTGGGCTGGTAGGCTGGTAGGCTGGATTGGTACCAACTAGAAACGAATATCCACTTTTACAGGCTTTCCCTCATCATCTTCACTCATCTTCCTCCATCTTCTGCTTCTGATTGGCCTCTCACCCCGGCTGCGCCCGCCCGATAGTCGCCAATAGCGTCCGATGCCCCGCCTCAGCAAGCTCTCCATAGGATGTACGAGGTCCCAGCGATTCAGCGAATATCCTGGTTAGCCGCCCATGGCCCTGGAAAATTCCTTTTGCTGGCCCTCCGACCCTCCCGATCGGGTTCGTTTCAGCTTTGCCCGGATTGGGTCCGGGGGTCGAGATCTGGCTCGTCGATCTCCGAGGGATTCTGGATTCTGGCTCGGGCCAGGGCCCAGGGCCAGGCCGCCAAGAATGTGTGTGCAGTCAGTGTACTAAGTACTGGACTGGACGAGCTGGTCTGCTGCCTTCTTTTGATCCTCTGGTGGTTCTGGTGTCACAGTGACCAGACCAGCGCTGGTCGAGTCGCTGGTCGCTCCGTGCGTGGAGGACGGACTACCAGTAAATACGGAGTATGGACTATGCGCCCGGGTTGAGGTTCCAGACAAGAAGATAGACACTCTCCAGCAAACCAGCAAACAGATTATTACGTCCATGAATCTCCTTCTCCTCGGGACTACAGCACTTGACATTGACATATCTCAACACATCCCTTGACATGCATAATCTATATTCTAGAGTACCTACATATCGCATGATCTTCCCGAAATGACAGGGCAACGTCTTCCGGGCAATATTTGTTTTTTCATCTACGGTATTGACCCGAGGACACACCTGCACGTCTAAAAACCAAGTGACTGATGCATCAGGAAGGCGTTCCGGTTCTTGTGCTGGTTCCTGCAGGGGGGAAGATCGGGGGGGGGAAGATCGGGTTTGCTCACGAACTCCTGCCAGAATAAGAGGGGGACGCGTTTCGACTCTCGGCGGGTGTGCAGGACTGTGTGAGAGAGAGCGCGTGCGTGGTGTCTGATCGAGGAGTGGAGAATCCTAGTCCAGGTAGGGTATATAGTCGACCAGTTTGCTTGAAGATTCAGGGGAGTGCATACAATAGTGTCAGGGACTGGATATACGTACTAGGACTCGGTCAAATTACATACAGTAGGGCCAACTACATAGCCCCTACAACGTGAAAGGACAACAAAGTAGTTCGTTAATAGTTAACCATAATAATCCTGGCTGAACAGCTCAAGCTCAAGCTCCAGCTCCAAAACAAGTTAGTCCATCGACACGAGTGACGCTCTTTTTGCTTGTCTCGTCTAGCTCAGGTAGATCACCCACGGACTCAAACCCTGTCCTAGACAACATTTTAGACAGTCGTCATAGCTCTGGATATAGCAAACGGTAGGTGGTCAGTGGTCAGTCTAGTCATTCCGGACAGTCCTTATTCTTAACAAATCCAAACCACCCGCAATCCCATTTCCCGACACGGACCAGGCAGCCGCTAACACTCGCCCAAGCACAGTAGCGCTCCGTGCTGTCGGTACCGTCCCGTCCGTTAGGTAGGTGAGAAGCTAGTCAAGCACCGCAGTCGCACCCAGTTCCTCGAGGAGTCGAGCTCACGCACATCGAGCTAGCTAGCTTGCTAGTTACATAGCTCAAGAGGGAGCTACTACTGGGACTATTAAAATAAAAATATTTTAAATTTGTAGCAAACAGGATTAGATACACTATAGGTAGCTAAATGGATAATACTGTATGTAGAAATGCTATCAATGTTTGTATGTATACTGTAGGTAGGCGTGGGTAGTTCGCTGGTTCGCAGGCTATATTGGAGAATAGGTACGTACTCCGGACTCCGTACTGAATGCAGTCATGTCATCTCCCTGGTTATTACTTGAGACTATTTGACAAACTACATCTACAGTATGCATATTCATGCCATTCCATCTACATAGTCTCGGGGACCCCTATTCCTCCTACCCCTACCCCATATACATGAATTTAGCCATAATCCTATCTAACCATAGCTACTAGGTGTATATCTATCTACCCATGTTCATATCATCCCCATACCCAATTCATACATATCCTCCAAATTCAATACAGATACATAGTGATAGTGATAACAAACCACCCCCCCTAAAACGCCTCCACTCCACTCCTCCATAATCTAAATATCCACATCTCTCCCCCCAAACTCCGCGGATCACTGATCGCCCTCCAGGGTAAGCTCAACGACTCGGACTCGACAGGTCGTCTCCGACTCTCCGTCCCAGTCCCACTCTCCTCGACCCATCTCGCGGCTCTGTGGCGATTCAGACGGGAGGCCACACTGACCAGGGCTATGTACAGGACTCCGTTGCTGGGTTCCCTGTCCCAGTCTGTCGGGACTGCTGGGCTTTGTCTATTAATATTTTAATTTTTATTCTTATTTATCGTTTTTATTTTATTTTTTTCTGGTCTGCCCAGTATTCAGTTTCCAGCTTACTGCCCTGTCCTGTTCAGTAGGTAGGTAGTCGTACTTCTGTGGTTCATACAAAGAGCGCCGTGCTGAAAGTCCTTGTTTGATTTGCCCCCTCCCCCGCCCTTCGCCTTTTCTTGTGCAACTTGCCTAGACCGGGGTGTGGTCATTTGGTCATGCGCCTCCCGGGCCGGGTCCTTGCTGGTTTACCTGAATGGGCCTTCCGGGTGGAGTTGATTTGGGATGTTTGGGAGATTGGCTTGGTCGGGCGAGGGTCGGTTAATTAGATGTATAGTACTCCGTATATCTCGTTTACGAGATGGTTGGTTGGAGATTGGGAGCCTCCGTGGAGATGATGTGATGAGACAGTACGAAGGAGATATTAATCTACGGCTGACACTTTACTCATGACCGGTTACGACTCTCCCAGACAAAACAGATACTGTGCATGTGCATTATTCAAGAACAAAGCACCAGAGGTTGATCCAAAAGGAGATATCAAACAGAAAGCATTGAAGAAGAGAATTGGTAACAGGAGTAACATAAAGACACCGTCAAATTCAAGCCCCAACCTGGCTACGAGGGAATCCAAGCAAGTAAAGTCATATTGCGCCGTGGCTGAGCCGATCCCTTTTACCGTCCTGTGTACGTCGAGTATCTGTGTCGCAAAACCAGACAACTGGGTCAGTAGGCTGCCAAAAAGAGGAAACAAAAGAATCGATCGCGGATAGAACGAAAAAGGCATGCTGGGAGGACTGGATCGGACTGGATCGGATTGGGCCACCGATGGCTCGAGAGAGACGATCGTCGACCCGACAGTCTGGGATAGGGGAAAACGGGAACCAAAAAAAGTGGAGAGAGAGAGAGAGAGATAGAATGGGGACAAAGGTCGTGATAATAATGGAGATAAAAGAGCGATTGCTTACCTCCAGATCCGTGCACGCATGTCTCCACTGCCAGTTGCGAAGAGGTTGCCGGTCGGGGCAGGGGCCACCGAGATGACTATCCGCGGAGAATTAGAAAAGATGATCGACGAGCACGACATCGCTAGACGTTTGCCAAACGAGAAGCGAGGGGTGATAAGATAGTTAGGATAAGCCCAAGTGACAGATATGACAGCACACTATCGACCCGGCTAAATCCAAACTATCAGACGATAGACTCACCAGAGTTCTTGTGGCCCTGCAGCATCATCTGCGCATTTCCAGTAACCGGATCCCAGAATTGGACCCCACGATCCTTCGAGCCACTCATGACCCACTGGCCATCGGGCGTCAGGCACACGCTAAGCACAAAGTCCTACAGCACGCAGTAGTCAGTACCCAGTAAATGTCAAAGAGCGGATCCATTGTGGTTGCCGTGTGGCGCGGCCGTTCCATGGGGAGATAATGGGTGGCATGGGACGGGATGAAAGATGATCAACGAATTGAGTCGATCGGGATTGATGAACACGTACCTTGTGGCCCTCGAAAGTGCGAATGCACTTGCCGCCCTTGACGCCGCTATGAGGGTGCATGCCCCGCGGGACAGTGAGCTCCCACAACTTGATAGTCTTGTCCAGACTACCGCTGACCAGGTCGCGACCGTTGGGCGCAAAGGCAACCGAGTACACGCTGTCCTTGTGGCCGTCGGGGTTCTCCAGACGCTCCACCAGGTAGCCAGTGGTGGTATCCCACACTCGCACACTCTTGTCCAGCGAACCTGCAGCCACGTAGTGACCATCGGGAGACATGGCCACCGTGGTGACGCCGTCCTCAATGCTCAGGGTGTAGACGAGCTTACCATCCAGGATATCCCACAGACGGACAGTCTTGTCACCACTGCCCGAAGCAATGTAACGACCGTTGCCGGCAAAGTCCAGCGAGTAGATATCCTGCTCGTGGCCGCTGAAGATATGCTTGATGGTGCGTGCAGCAATATCCCAAACCTATGAAACCATTGCATGGATTTTGTCAGTCATCAAGTCTCACTTAGCAAGAGATTGCCTCGCCCTTCTTCACTACGAATATCGGGTTCGGGCTCAACGGAGGTTCACGGGGTCCGAGATAGCTTACCCGAATCTGCTTGTCCTCCGCACCGGTTGCCAGGTACTTGCCATCCGGGCTGAAGCAAACGCTACGGATGTAGAGGTCACCATCCTTGTCGACATTCTCATCCTGCAGGGTCGCCACATTCTGACCAGTGGTCACGTCGAAGATCTGCGCCGAGCGGTTGCAGCCTGTCGCCAGGTACTTGCCATCACGGCTGAACCGAACACAGCAGACCACGCTGTCGTGGTTGAGGTGGTGCACCAGCTCGACATCCAGCACACGCTGAACCTCGGGGTTGAACACGGCATACCAATCGGACCCTTCACGCTTTTGCGACGCGGGGAGATCCGCCGGGTCCCAGTTGGCGAGCATGTTACCCGGGCGATCGGCGCGCACGAGAGACTGGTTCGGGGGCGTGGGGCGGGGGATCTGAGGCGACGCGCGAGGATCCGGGTAGGCGATCTGAGTCTGCTGAGGGGTGGCCGGACCCGGGGCGGTGCGACGACCCTTGCCAGGGCCAGGGGATGCAGTTGGAGGAGGGGGAGGTCCATAGCCTGTAAACACGCGGAGAAAATCGAATACGTTAGCTAACCTGACAAGAGATCTCCACTCAAGCAAACATACCGTTCACAGCAGCACCAGGCTGATATCCTCCAGGGAAGCTCTGCGGGGGCTGCGGCGCACCAGGCTGGGCGGCCGAGGCAGGCTGTTGAAGGGTATGCTGGGAAGGCTGCTGATCCTGGGAGGGGGGAGGGGCAAGACCGGGACCACTACCTCCTTGGTTGGTCATGATACCACCAAACAAGTTGCTGGGGCCATGGCCCAATGAAGGTGGTTGCGCCTGAGGACCGGTGTGCTGCGCGGGCGCAATATGCGAAGAGACGGGTTGCACACCGCGCTGCTCGAGTTCGTGTCGCAACATTCGGATCTCAGCCTCGTAGCTGTAGGGCGCAAATAGAAGTGTCAGTCGCAAAAGGTTCCAGGGAATTGCATCAGTAAGCCCCCCTTCCCGCCACGGCCTTTCCTTTTGCATTTGCTTTGCGCCACGGTCGGGCGAGGCGTAGAAGGCAGTGGAGCGGGGAGGGAAATCATTCTAATGGGAGGAGAAGAACGCACTCTGCCTTCATTTTGATCTGGGTCTGCTCCAGCTGGTATACCTTCTGACGGATCATCTCCATCTCCTGGAGCTGTCCGGTTACTGCGTGATCTGTCAGTTAGAAACATTTCAGCGAGTTTTCGCGACCCATGAGAGAGAGCGCTTCAGCCATTGATGGACTGGGCGACACTTGGAAACAGTGGAAAGGAGAGAAGCCAAATGAATGTAGAAACGAGCTGATCGGGCGTTCATGCGATGGAAAGGTGTAGGAAACATACACTGATGTTCATATTCACCGGTGCTCCGAGACTGGCTCTCGAACTCCTGGCGCAGCTGGTCGAGCAACTCCGTCAGGCGGGAGTTGGGGGCGGGCACCATCCCGCGATGGGTGTTGTACATGGCTGAGGTGATGGATCGGAAGACGGTAACACGTTAAATAAGACGAGGTTGTGATATGAACGATCTCTGGAATGGGAGATTGGAATCAGCGACAGCTCGCGACGGGGGATCGCAGCTTGGACGAGGATTCAATTGACTGACACTGCGATCGTTGAAGGCGCGATTGCTGCTTGGTGGACGACACCAGGCAGCTAGCCCGATGAGGGTGATGGAAAGGGTCGAATGAAGAGCTGAAAGCTTGGGTGGATCAAAGTCGGGTGGAAAGGTTGGAAAATCGACGTAGACCGGATGAGGAGGAAGAAGGTCGGACGAAGAGGGGGGGGTGGAGGAGGAGGAGGAGGAGGAGGAAGAGGCTGGCAGCGGGAAGGTTGAGTTGAGTTTGGGGGGTGGAGATGGGAACGGGGCGGCTACCGTTGGCGCGAGAAGCGAGGCAAAGAGCCGAGAAGCGCAATTAAAGTGTGGACTACTGGACTTGGGAAC
Organism: Penicillium goetzii; assembly: GCA_037043885.1. Taxonomy (NCBI): domain Eukaryota; kingdom Fungi; phylum Ascomycota; class Eurotiomycetes; order Eurotiales; family Aspergillaceae; genus Penicillium; species Penicillium goetzii. The sequence goes on from JAWLST010000102.1 coordinate 7,596, forward strand.
ACCACCACTATGGAGGACGGAGTGGTTCCGAGTGGAGGAAAAAAGCGAAGAACAGGAGAAACTATGGGACCCGACCGAAGGAACAAGATAGTTCAAAGAGAAAGAAGAAGGAGACTGTCCTAGTTACCGTGACGGTGACAAGGAGGAAAGGCCCCGTTTGCAAACAGGCTAGGCAAGATTAGAGACCAGATATATAAGGCGAAAGATGAGCAAATATATTCGTAGAGTCCAGATCATCCAAAAGAGTCTTCGGAGGGTATCCTTACAAACTTTCTGCTATTGAGTCTTTTATTCTTACTATTCTATTAATCTGTCAAGACCTCCATCAAGTCTTCAGTCATAGTCTCTTCGGTCCCAAGTGGGTCGGCGATATCGCCGCATCTGGCCTGGACCGGTGGCCTTGCTGCCTTGTTGCCTTATTGCCTTATTGCCTCAGGATTATATCTCTGCCCCATCTCTCAGGCGCCTAACCCCTGACTAGCCTGATCGGGACAAGCCCGCCAGTGTTTAAACAATTTCATTCCTTCGGCGTACTTTGAGTACTTTGTCCTTGGCAAAATGATATGAGGATAGCATTCAGGGCACCACGCCACTCATCATGTTAATTCTATAGATTGGATCATTGATGCCTAGCTTGTAGATGGCATGATACTTCTATAGATACATTCTTCAAGAATATTCCCTGATCCTCGTCCCATCCCAATCGAAATCCGCTTATTAAGAACCAGCGCCATCAACGGGCTTATGTACAACGGCTGGCCCCGTTCCGCGCTGGTGTGATGCGGGCAGAATTTGTTATTCGCCGCCCCAAATAATAATCTCCCCCGATCTCCCGATTGTCGACTTTCTCCCCCCCCCCCCCCCCCTTCCACCTTGTTCTCTTCCTCTCCAATACCCGCCTCTCCTCCTCCCTCACGCCCATCATGGATATTATCCTCGAGCTCTGGGACACCTTCATTGGTGATCGCCTTTACTCGACCCTTCTCCCGACCTCCCTATCCTCCACCGTCGGCCTTCCGGCCTTTGTCAATGTCGCCAACAGCACATTGTCCCTCTTTGGCGCCGCGGAGCCCTTTATCTATGAGCCCGCCACACAATTGATTCATCTGGAGCCTTCCAAATATGCCTATCTCAGCGCCTGGCCCCGGAATAACATCTATCGCCAATTCACCAGCTTTTTCCTCATCACATGGTATGCGCTCAATGCCACCCACCCACGCCCTCCTTTTCCCCTCGCCACCTGACAGTATTTTTCGAGGGGGGGATTATGCGCGCGAATATCTCAGAAACTAACCATGGACATGGCAATTGAATTAGGATCTTCGGTCTTCTCGTATACTTCATCGTCGCAACCGCCTCATACATCTTCGTCTGGGACAAAACCACCTTCAACCACCCCAAGTTCCTCAAGGGCCAAATTCCCTTGGAAATCAAGCAGGCCATGTCCGCCATGCCCCCAATGGCTCTTCTGACCGCACCTTTCTTCGTCCTCGAGGTCCGCGGCTACGCCAAGCTCTACGATACCGTCGCCGAGGAGCCCTTCCCTTACTACAGCATCCTCCAGTTCCCCATCTTCATCTTCTTCACCGATTTCTTCATCTACTGGATCCACCGTGGTCTGCACCACCCGCGCGTCTACCGCACTCTCCACAAGCCGCACCACAAGTGGATTATGCCCTCTCCTTTCGCCTCCCACGCCTTCCACCCTCTCGACGGCTGGTCCCAGAGTGTGCCCTACCACGTCTTCCCCTTTATCTTCCCGCTGCAGAAGCTCGCCTACGTCTTCCTCTTCGGTTTCATCAACCTGTGGACCGTCTTCATTCATGACGGCGAGTACGTCGCGAACAGCCCCTTCGTTAATGGTGCCGCTTGCCACACCATGCACCACCTCTACTTCAACTACAACTACGGCCAGTTCACTACCCTGTGGGACCGCCTGGGTGGTAGCTACCGCAAGCCTAATGAGGAGCTGTTCCGTCGTGAGACCAAGATGAGCGACAAGGAGTGGCAGCGCCAGTCCAAGGAGATGGAGACTATTCTCAAGGATGTCGAGGGTGATGATGACCGCACCTATTCTGCTTCCACCAAGGCGAAGAAGAACCTATGAAACTGAAGTTTTCAGTTTGATTCTCTTTTTTTCGACCTGTTATCCTTACATTTCGGGTGTGCAGTGATGCGCACGAGTCGAGTTTTGGTCTCGTTTTCGACGACTATTCTTGGGATCTTCCTTGGTATCATCTTTTGGATCGATTGGGAATTCCTCTCTTGGCTTTTGGCTGCCACGATGATCTGCGCCCATCCACTTTCCCACCCTTCTTCCTTCTTCCGTTTTACGTACATTAACATTAATCCCGCGCTGTGCACATCTCATACTCTGTTTTAATACTTTCCAAAAAAGGGCCTGGCCGGGTGGTCTGCGGTCTGCCGCATTGTCTGTACATACTTTTTTTTTGACCATGGCGACCAGAATGCATTGTGATGATTGAAAGTTTTCTTTATCTCTTATTTCTTATTTCCTAGCTACATTGCATGTATTCTATTCTATATCTGAGCAAATCCGGACGGATCGATCCGAGAGATGAATCTAATACTAAAATTGTACCATCTATACTACATCTCCAACATCGATCTGCATCTACACATACCTCTTCGCGTAAGGCTAGCTGCACGAATATGATATTCCCGACTTTACATTGAGCTACACATCTATCATACCCCCGCCAAGATCCCCGCGTGATGGGACCAAATGATCAGCACCACGCGGTAACACAACGCCGCCGTCCATCAACTCCCGTGTAACCATCCTAGTACCCACGCTGCAGCAGTCAGATGGGGTAAGCAGGCCTTGCAGACATTCAGCTGCGCCGCAATTTATGCTTGGGGTCTTGAGCTGACCATGTTTCGCGTATGTCCATCTTGTGGGGGTATTAGCGAGTGATGGGAACGGGAACTGATGCAGCGCTCTATCATGTTAAATATGTCATGACGTGCATGATGAGGTGCATGTTTATCTCAGATTTTGATTCAATCATTTTTACATCTACGTGAGAGTGCCAGCAAGGCTAGTGCTGGAATTCAATGTCGAGGGTGTATTGAGTGATGGAGATTTCGTCAGTGGTCGATATCCAGGAGGCACTGTTCTGCTCTTCGATCCATAGCCTGGAAGTATTCCTCTAAGGATTATATTTGTAACACTTATGAGATAACTTCACATATGCCACTGGCCAGTCTCATGATCCTAATATACAGGAGGCCTTTATCCTACCTAACATTACATGATATATCACACCATCCCACCCCTCAACTACCTATATTCCCCAACTCCCCTCCGAATAATAACACACCTCGACCCATCCCTCCCATGAAACCCATTAACCAGGCAATCCTCCTCCGAACCAGGCCAAACCTCCACCGTAAAACCACCACCCTCACCCTCACCCTCACTCCCCAGCAGCGGTCTCATACCCCGAAACATCTCAACAACCCGCTCAGCCTGCATCCTATCCCCGCACTCCAAAACCGTAATTCTAGCCCGTACATCCAGCGATAACTCCAGGATTCGGCGGTAGAATATATCCTCGGGTTTATCGCCTTCCTGGACGATGCTAGCAGTATTGGGATTGGTGTCGGTGGGTGGTACCAGTGCTAATCTGGGCTCGAAGAGACGCACACTTCGTGCGGTTGTCCCGTTGCGGAAATCAGAGGTTGATATGTAGGGTGGATTGGAGATTAAAAGGTCGATTTGGGGGAGTCCATCCTCCGTGGGTTCATGGTCGGATTGCGTGGTGTATTTGGATAGAAGCTCTTCCACGGTGGGAATAGCGTCATCACTGATACTGGTGCTAGTGCTGCCATTGCGCCTCAACACGTCCGCCCGGTGAAATTGAACATCCGCACGCGCACGGCTACCCAAAACATCAAGTTGAACATTATGCTCCAGATTTCTCCGGGCAAGATTCAACGCTATCGGACTAAGATCAACACCCATAATCTGGATCCGATCAAAATGCGACGCGAGAAGCGCATGCAAAAGCAGCGCTATACACCCCGTTCCCGTGCACAGATCGAGAATGCGAAGCGGTTTCGTCTTGCTAGATGGAGATGGTGACGGGGTATCTTTGTCCTTTTCGAGCGCCATTTGGCGAACTAGTCTGGCTGCTTCATATGTATATGACTCCGTGTCGGCCCTGGGGAATAATCAGCTTGCTTTGTCCATTGAAATGTGTTTTTGCGGAGGCGCTTTCAATTCACACCTTGGGATTAAAACACCCCGTCGACAGAGGATCTCTAGATCACCGAATGGTTGGTCACCGAGTATATACTGCAATGGAACGCCCTGAGAGCGCTTGTGGCACATTGCTCGTAGACGTGTCCGCCATCCTAATCGCGTCCCCGTGACCTGGGCCTGGCGGGAGTGTTCCTGGGCGTCGCGGAGAGCGCGTTCTCGGAGCCAGCGCAGTTCATTACGGGCTGAGCCTAGTGATCGACATTCTTTGAGGAGGAGGGGGAGAAGGGGATTCTCTGCATAGGCTCTGAGAAGTAGTGAGGTCGGGAGGCGCGGCATCTTTGTGAGGTGTAAAGTCGCGTGGAGGTTGGTAAGGTCGGTGATGCCAAGCGTTAGCCCGCCAGTTGAAGGATAGACTCGGGTCCGGATGATCAACGAACTGCAGTACATCTAAAAGCTACGTTTTTCTTCTACTGATCACGATGTGGTATATAAAATGGCATTGCTTGCAAATATTGACATTCATTGAGTTTCGTATCACGTCAAATGAGTGGGAAAAAAAATATGTACTCATGAGTAAAGACAAAAATAAGACCAGGTATTCGTAGACTCCAATACACCGCAATAACATGCAACGCAAAAAAAAAATTCTAACATGGCAAAGATAGAACAACCAATGTCTATATCAGATGAGTCCATTTGTTCAAAGGGCCAACAAGGCTCCAGCACCTGCCAAGCCGAGGGCCAGTTGCTTGGGCATGCTCGTTTGCCGTGGCATGGCGGCATTCTTCGTGGCTCCCGCCGATGAGAAGATACCGCTGCCTCCATGGGGACCACCAATGCGCCCCCCGGATCCTACGGCAGCCACGGTGGTCACTGGGTTGGCGACAGCTGTGGCACCGGGGACCGAGTCGGTGCCGGTCGTGATTTCGAGGACATTGTTCTCCGTTGAGTTAAAATTCGTGTTGGCCAGGGAAATCTCGTTGTTGGCTAGGTCGTATACCACGTATGCGCTGCGCAGGAATGTATCGCCCAGGATGGACATGCTTTCACCGGCGGGGACGATACCGAAGGCGCAGGCGCGCTCGCCGTCCTTGAAGTAGTAGTCGCCTATATCCAGGAGGAGTTCGCTCAAGGCGACGTTGATGGTGGGCGACGAGAAGGTGTAGGAGATGTTGACGTTCTGCGAACTGCTGCTACAGGGCATGTATCCAACTCCACTGGAGGAATCGTATGAGACTTTTAGATCATTGAAAATCATCTCGACAATCACGTCGGGGAGATAAGTCAAGGAGCTGCCCGAGTCGAGTAGGACCGCCCCCGGAAGTGCGCTGGACGAGTAGTTGGTGGTTCCGGATGAGTTGCTGAGAGTCACGGAAGTTAGGGCAATCACAAACTCGGAGTAGACGCCCCCGGCTTTCTGGATGGGGAGGGTCTCCAAAGTACCGTGGTACTTCTTGGTGTTCACTCCGCCGAACAGAATCGACCCAGTACTGGCATCCAGATCATTCAGCCACAAGCTGTAGGCGCTAGACTTGATCAGTCCTTTGTTGACCATGGCCTTGGGCAGGTTGGCGTAGGCACTTCCCCCGCTCACTCCAACTTGGACTTCGTTGGCTGGATATCCAATTCCCAGCACGCCCTCTATACCACCGCGATATTAGCTCTCCGTTGTTCATAGTCAGGGTGGGAGGTTCATTTCTGATTGTCACCTACCAGAGGAGCTTGACTTGAAGCCAAGGCCGAATTGGAAATCCTTCAATGTCGCCGAGCCAATGGTAACGGTTTCGCTAGCATAATCACCCGACGCACCGGAGCCATCCGCATAAGTGATGTTGAAATCGGAATTCACAAAAGCGTATGACGACGACGAACTAGAGTCGTAGGTGCCCGAGTCGCCGCAGGGATCGCTCTTCCTGTTACAAAGAGTCGAGTTGGGTGTATTGACCCATAGATCACTGCTACCAGTGTCCAGGACCAAGCGCAAGCTCTGTGACGGGGTTCCCAATGTGACATTTGAGTAGTAGAGAGCTCCCTATGATTTCCTGTCAGCTACTTATCAAGATTATAGCGGATAAGAAAAAAAAAAAAAAAAAAAAAAGAAGCGATTGACAATAAGTATTTCGTAGACATACCTCATTGTCCAAGGCCTGGGAAACCGTTGAACTCCGCTTCATCCGTCGCACTCGGTCTCGGGCCACGGGATCCGAGACCTCTTTACGCTGGATAGTCATGTCCACCACCGAAGGAACATCTCGCTGAACGAGAGTCAGCTTACCCAGCACCGGTACGGCGAGGGTAGCCAGCCACAGCCAGGAATTCTTCATTCTTGTTCGCCGTTCGTCGGGATGAACCGAGCACCCCGATAGGAATGTATGAGATCGGCAAGCCGCCTTTCACTTTTCTTCAGATCGGCACGATCTTCACCGCTGCTACTTCCCGAACGCGACGGAAATGGGAATTCGGGATCGCAGGTATACTGTGTTGTCCTTGGAGTCGGCTTTGAGATGGGGTGGGTTCTGAGGCGAGTTGGAAGCTGGGGAAGAAGAGTCGTTTAAGAAGAAAAGAAGATGGGAAAGATCGAGTCTAAGAGATCGAAGACATCGTTGCGGCGGCTGTGCCGGAGAGGCGATGAATGTCGTATGCACTTCACCTTCCAAGACAGCACTAATGTGGTTTACTGGGCTGCTCACTGGGCGGCTTTAGCGCACCTCGGGCCAGCCGGGTAAGTCTGACAGGTTCATTTGTTCAAACGGCCAGTCAGCGGCCCATGAGTGGACCATTGACTTTTTCTTTTCTTTTTTTCATTTTGCAAGCGCTGTAAAATGACCGCGGAGAGGACGTGCAAGTCGCTCGGGTAAGGCGCTGGGGGTGTAAGAATTGGCCCCACCGGGTTCGAGCTGTCGTCACCAGCTTGGTGGGCGTCTGCACAAAAGGAGTTTGAGAGTTAGTACGGAGTATATAGAGTATAGAGTACAGACTGCACTCCCATAGGTCACCTCCTGTCATACACACTCTCTCCCCTCTTGCCATGATTATCGCCATGAGCCAGTCAGTCCCCAAGAGGACTTGGATGACCTGGGGCAAGGGAAACTCCCATCTGGCGTTACGTATGCAACGTACGTGGTTGGGTCGTGACTCGTCGGAGAGCTGATGACGCGGATGGATGACGCTCCACTGCCACCAGCCCGCTTCGGGTTTAGCCCCGTCACTAGCAGAGCCAAGATTCGATTCGTTTTTTGCTTAATCGAGACTTCGTAACGGTTTTTAATTAGGAGGGCAATTCATAATGGAATGAGTTATGTTATAAGGTATAAATTTGCTATTAGACTTCAGTATCTTTTCTTCACCACGTGTCTCGGAGTTTTAAAGTTGGTCCTGCCGATCTTCGAAGTATGTGATCCTACAGTACGGAGTACATAGGGAGGATACGGAGAAGGGTCAAGTAAGACAGTTCCCGAATACATAGAGATAGAGAGTCGACTCTACATGCATTATACCTTCTACACTCCATACATCCTATTGACCTTCCAATGTGGCTTGGAGAACTGTAAATTACGTCCATCCAATATTATTCATAATCGTCATCTTCTTCTTCAAGACATTCTCCACTGATATCATTCTGGACCCTATATATTATTGCTGCCTGCTTAAGTTCCAGTTCCAGGGTCACGCTGGCACATAGCCACGGCGGCAAAATCGTACAGCCACCGGACCAGGCGGCTACATAACCAAACTTGCGATCGGCCGATCTTGGAAGTTGGGTCTACCTTAAAGCCAGGGTCTAGATGAATATTTAGTCAGTCGTGACAAATGAAACACTTACTTTATCATGTACATGTTGATATTCTGACCCTTCTTGATACCTTACGGACCTATTTCAGTGGTCATCACGAGTGTTCCGACAATGTTCAAGCCTACATAATATATGTCATATTCAACATCAGAAATCGGGTGGCTGGTCCGGTCGCCCGGCCCCCCACATTTATAAGGCTTAGGGTCTTCTAGGTGGGTGGTGACCGGGTACAACGGAGTATTACTACTGAGTAGGCCCCTAGCCTCCTTTCCCCTCTGAAACATTGGCTACTCTACTACTTCCTACTTTAGTATATGTTACGCCATGACGTAACACAAGTCTTAAAAGTGGACTTATTGAAGATGCAATTATTTCCTAGGTACGGAGTACCTGAGGTACTAGGTCGGGTCCAAATATCCGATTATATAATACACATGACCTGCCAAAAGTTGCCTAAAGAGACAACCCTCCAGGCCACCACAGAAAAGTAATGTTAGTACAGTGGCTGTCCGCACTAAGCCTATCTCCGTAGAGTGGACAACATGAAAATGTGACATTCCCAAGATTTACAACCCCATCGCATCCCGAACCTTCCGCATAGTCACGGCAGCATTAGCCTGCGCCGCCGCCGCGCCCTGCTGCGTAATCGAGTCCAGATACCCAGTCTTATCATCCATAATAGAGACATACCGCTCCCGAATCTCCGACAAATGATGCGTGATTCGACTAGCAACGTGCTCTTTCAAAGCGCGCAGGCTAGCACCTTCGAATTCCGCGGCAATTTCTTGACATGACTGTCCTTCGAAATGGCTCAGGATTTCGATCAAGTTCGAGACGCCGGGTCGCTGGGCTGGGTCGTATGTGATGTTGGGTTGGGAGTCGGTTAGGGCGACCTTGATCTTCTTTTGGATGACGGCGGGTGAGTCGGTGAGGATGATTCGGGATTTTTCGTCGGCGTGGGATTTGGACATCTTGGATGTGGGTTCTTTGAGGGACATTACTCGCTTTGCAGGGGCTGGTATTGTGTTAAACGGGACGAATTCTTGTCATAGTGATGGTAAAAGGAGAGGAGGGTCTTACAGATATGGGCCTCCGGGATGGGGAAGATTGGTCCGTAGAGGTGGTTGAAGCTGTTGGCTGTATATCTTGAGAATTCCAAATGCTGCTTCTGGTCCTCACCAACGGGAACATGAGTTGCCCTGTTATAAGATGTGGTTAGCAATGCTCTTGTTCGCATCACATAGACAGAGATTCGCACCTATGAACAAGGATATCGGCAGCTTGGAGCACAGGATAAGAGAAAAGTCCGAGTCGCAGCTGGGCTCGAGCATCTGCTTGCTCTAGTGTTGTGTCCTCCGGTAACTGGAGTTTGCTCTGCATGAAGTCGGTCAGCGGCCACTTTCAATGTCTCTAGCGATCCTAATACTTTCTCCAAGAGAAGACGAGCCACTAACCTTCCATTGAGTCATCCGTGATAGATAACCCATCGACGCAACCGTACTCAAAATCCACATCAACTCAGCATGAGCCGGAACCTATCACATGTCTCATTAGAACCCGATTCCATTCATTCCGTTCTCTCTAGCTCCGACATCCTTCGTAATAAAACACTCCAGCAACCACGTACCTCAGACTGATAAAACACCGTCGACCGACTCGGGTCCAAGCCCACAGCAAGCAGCGTAGCAAAAGCCTCTCTCCTCCATTTCCTCAATTGCACCGCGTCTTGCGGAACGGTCAATGCGTGGAGATCCACGATGGAAAATAACAGCTTCGTTCCTGGCTTGGCTTCATCCTGTAGCTTGACCCATTCCCGCAGAGCCCCTAAATAGTTACCCAGATGCGGCACTCCAGTCGGCTGAATTCCAGAGAAGATAACGGGTTCTTGAACGGGTGGTACGTTGGTACTCGTGCTGTTTGACCGGTGCCATTTGGATAGGGACGACCTGATTGAGGTGCTCGGGCGAATGCGGGAGAACTGCCCACCTACCGATCTCAGGGATGCGCTTCCCTGATGGAAAATGGTGGTACTCATCGTTAAACAATCTATGTATGCGTCGCAGAGTAAATGCGACGATTGGGCTTAGTACAATCCTTCGTGGACTTCCGTGTCTCCGCGCCGCAGAACAGGCCATTCACAGTCACGTGACTGTCTTCGAGATCCTGGTGAAGGTTGATAACAAGTGCACTACTTCTTCACAAACTAGAATTCCCAGTTTATTCGAGATACCACAAGATAAACGGCGAGCTATAGATCCTTACAGGGCATGAAATTGGGTACTTTATGTCGGCAGAGCCTGACCAGCTCGGTAAACAGCCATCACAAGAAGCAGACTCCGATTCTTATTGGGAGACGGCAATAATCAAAGTAGAGTACAAACGGGCCTGGCCAGAGCCACAAAAGGCCAAAAGTAATGACGATAATATAAAACTACATGACGCCCTGGTGTTTTCCCAAAAATAAAACACACACAAATTATGCAAAGCTCGAGCAACAAACCAATATCCCCTGCCCGATTTACAGGTTCTTGGGCTCCGCGAATCGCTCGCTGTCCAGAGAATCGAAAATAGTCTCCTTGACAGAGTTGTCCTGTCGTTGTCCGAACTGTGCGAGGTGGGGGCCCACGGTCTTTTGGATCTCGGGGAGGGAGGCATCCAGTGCCTTGCCGGCATCTATTTCCATATGTTAGTCGTGTTGTTCCGATAGAGATTGAAAGTGTAATTCCGAGGATCATCATACCCAGGCTCTCATTCTCCCAAACGTTGGCCTTCATGCCGACTCCATGGAAGGCATGTTTCCGAAGGAAGGCCAGCCATGCCTGGACCGCCTGCGGATTACCATCCTTGATCTGGATCAGACGACGAAGCGTAATCCGCTCAAAGTTCTCCTTGCTCTTCTTGTGTACGAAGTTACTGCGAGTCACGGTCCAGCGTTCGGTGATACGGGGGAGGGGCACGGGGCCGGAGACGGGGAGGTTGAGGTAGTAGGCGGCACGGATGGCGAAGTCGGCGAAGAACTCCAGGTTCTGAACGCTGTAGGATCGCAGTTGGAGGTCGCATACGGGGAGGCCATGCTCCGCCTTCCTCCGGAGGGGACGCAGGTAGAGCGCCTGGACGCTTCGGGGAAGTCGGGCGTGTTCACCGAAAGCTCCTAACCGATCGGACCTGTGATCTGAGTGAGCTACTGGGCTCGTCGATCCTGCGAGGGTAAAGACGAGGCGATTGACTGACCATTCCTTCACGGGCAATTCGGTGGGTTGCTCGGCGTCCGTGGGACTGTAGTATGAAACCAATTCCATCAGTTATTATGCTCCGGGCACAGGTAGTCTTCTGGGGGTTCACGGTTTCTTACGCGACAGGTGTAGGAGTCGGCTCAGGCTTGGTCTGAGAAGGTGTGGTCGCCTTTTCGGTGGATGGCGCATAGGACTGGCTCGGGGTTGATAGTGAGCGAATAGGGATAGGCACCTATTTTCGAGGCCATGAGGTTAGTTTCAATACGAGAGACTTCAATTCCAAGCCTTCCACTTACCCGTAGGCGCTTGCTAGCCCCAACCAAGGAGCGCGTTGTGCTGGGAAACATGGTTGATGGGAGTTGCAGTCTGTTTGGTGCGGGTTTTTTTTCGGAGTTGGAGGTGATGCGGACTGACCGCCTTGAGTGTCGACCATTGGGCCTCCTCCAGGACACCCACGGCTATGACAAACATCATCCGGGGCTCGGGTTTTGATATGTATGGTTTTCTGGGGTTGCTGCATGTGTCAGACTTGAATGGACTATTCTCCGTAGCTTTTTAGTATGTTGTGGTGCGTCTGATGGGGTCGTCTATGGTCGTCTATAGTCACAATATATAGTAACCAGAAGGCTAGAGTTTACCTGTGACCAGACCCTCAATGATCGAACAACCGAACAAATGCAACTAGATCATTCTAGTGGATCTACACAGTAGTGTAATCCTGGATACTACAAACAAGCAAGACTCTAGTACAAAACAATAATGAGAACAGCAATACAAGCAGTATATTTCCAACTAGCAAAGGGTAGCATCGGGGCTCCAACAACGAGCCAATGGGACCGCACACCAACTCCGCAGCATCAGAACAGCCCACCCCACCCCCTCCCTCACATTCAATTTTTCTTCTCTCTCCATAAACATATCACTGAAAATTATCAGAAATAATGACTCAAGCAGATACATCCGCCTTTGATCGAGCCAACGAGGCCGTGACTTTCCTTAGAAGTCGCCTGCCAGAGGGTCTGCAGTCGCCGAAAGTTGCCATTGTATGTGGCTCCGGACTGGGTGGACTGGCCGATACGGTCCATGCTGAAGGTCGAGCGGAATATGATTATGCGTCGATTCCTCATTTCCCTCGTCCGACGGGTGAGTAATCCTCTGGCCCGTGAAGGAGTATCGATGGAGAAGAGACAGCGAGCGAGATTGGCTGACTGGTGCAGTTGCGGGACATGCTGGGAAGTTGGTATTTGGTCTGTTAGGCCAGAAGATCCCTGCTGTCTTGATGGTTGGCCGTGCCCAGTAAGTGTCTATTATGAGGAGTGATCAGGAAAGATTGTGGCTAATTCGAGTATGAATAGCTACTACGAGGGTCATTCTATGGACCAAGTCACTTTCCCGATCCGAGTCTTCAAGCAGCTTGGCGTTGATACCGTCGTGTGTAAGTCTATACCGGACGTTCTAACAAGTGTTCTACGAGGAGGAAACTAATAATAATAATGATTGGCAGTGACAAATGCGGCCGGTGGCCTGAATTCTGACTATTGCGTGGGCGATATTGTCATGCTGAATGATGCAAGACTATCAACCCCATTCTATCTGAACTGAGTGGCTAACGGTGACTTCTAGCACATCTTCCTAGCTGGTCTAACGGGAGTTCATCCCCTTCGAGGACCCAACGAGGAAGAGTTTGGAGTCCGCTTCCCACCTCTATCCGACGCCTATGACCTGGACCTTCGTCGTCAGGTACATCAAGCGTGGAAGCAAGTCATCCCTGCCCAGAGCACGAGGAAGTTGCACGAGGGAGTGTATGCCTTTGTTGGAGGACCCACGTAAGTATTTCTCTTCCTGTGCATCCGTCTGATGCCACATCTCTGACTGGGCAAAGTTACGAAACGAGAGCGGAGAGCCGCATGCTGCGAATGCTCGGTGCCGATGTGGTTGGCATGTCGACCGTGCCAGAGATTGTGGTGGCGAGGCACTGTGGGCTTCGCGTTTTGGCGTTCAGCCTGGTGACCAACAATGCAGTGCTGGCACCTGTCCCTCGTGGTGATGAGCAATTACTCCAGGGCAAAGACGCTGGAGAACTCAATGCCATCATCGAAGAGGGCAAGGCCGGACATGAGGAAGTCTTGGAGGCTGGCCGCAATGCGGCATTGGACATGCAGGTGAGATATGTTGTCCCCACAAGTACCAGCAAAGCAACGACTGACAATTGCAGAAATTGGTATTGCAAAGTCTCGTGCACGTCTTCGGACAAGCATAGACGTCAAATGTCCTCAATTTTGAGTCGACACGAAAGCCGCCACGCATGTATAGTTGCTGAAGAATATAGACCCCAGCAGACCATGGACAGAGTAAAACGGCCGGTAGAGTGGTCGTCCTAATCTCATCTGATCTTTCGATTCCTCTTGGCTTGCAAGCTCTTGTAGAAAGCCTTCTTTCCACTGGTCTTGGTGGCTTGGATGTCGCGGTACTTCGACTCGAAGCGTCTGTTCTCCCGCTCCAGTGCCAAGGCCTCCTCGACAAAGTTCTTCTTGCGGTCCTTCTTGGCAATACGACCACTGAAGAACTCGGTGGGACCCTGGATGATGGTGCCGACCTGCGAGAACTCGGGAATCTTGGCCTTGCCATTCTCCTTCTTGTAATGTCTCTTAGGATCCAGCACCGAACGCATCCGAATGAGCTGCAGATCTCTCTTGAGCTCTGGTGTCAACTCGGTCTTGGGAAGGTTGAACCAATCGGGTCCGGCGGTAGCCTTGTCCTGTAGAATTGACCAGTCAGCGAATAAAGATCGTAACGGTGTCATTTCTGAAAATCAAAATGATGATTGTGGGTATGCTCAGAGTAACTATGAAAATGAAGGCTCTCACTAGTGCAGCACAGCCCAAGACGGACTGAGGACGCTGCATCAAGCGCTCATGCGTTGGGAAAATTTTCCTCATAGCAAAAAAAGGGGGAAGAGTGTGGATAAAGATGTTGATAGACTAACCTTCTTGGCAGCAGTCTTCGTCGCAACAGACCGGAGGGAGTTGGACAGCTCCTTCTGCTTGGGATCGATGAGCTGGGCCGAATCAACGGTAGCAATGTCCTCGGCACCGGGACGCATGTAGGGCGCCAAAGTAGAGCTGGTAGATAATTTAGGGATTCTAAAGACAGGTTAGCCAAGTTGTTCTCTGGCATGAATTGCTAGCGAGGCCAGCATACCTCAAGGAAGCGGCATCGTCGACCGGGGCGATCTGAGTGTCTGAGCCACGCAGTCTGTTCTCTGCTTCCAGCAACAGTTGTTGGATCTGGTCATCAGTGAGCTCCACCTCCTCCTGAGGAGGAACACTGGACCCCATTGTAGTTGTATCACCCATCCCTGCAAGTCAGGGGTGGAAGATCTCGGAGAATGAAGAAGAGCTGGACGTAAGTGGGCTTTATAGGATTTTTTTTTTTCTGTTGATGCTCCGTCGGCACGGACAAACTTTTACGAGAAATCTTTTTCGGGAAGGCTGGTGTCAGGTGACTGTGGAAGTCACGGGTACCTCGACAGCAAAGGGAAAGACACCCGAGATCAAGTACTGGTACTTGCATCAGTGGTTTTGGCTGGCTGATAGGGCCTCACGAGTCAATAATGGTCTAATTACAACTGTAGATTAATCAATTGCGCATCTAAAGCTTCAATCATTCATATGAACTTCATGTAAGAACAAGATTAGCCGTAGAGAGTGTAGCTATCCAGTAGTACAGTACCTGCATCCTCCGTTCAGTACTCGAACTTGGGCCGACACGGGCGCAACTTGGGAGCGGGGGGGGGCTTGTCCAAGAACGTCAGACAGCTGAAAGAGCACCACCTCCACGCTTGGCACCATCCCGACGCGCTCTCTACAACAACACCTTGGAAACGCGCTACTCCTATCGCCGATTATCCTGTCTGCGCGGTCGACACCGGACTATTCACGAATTTCTATACGCTCCGTTGAGACCGCAGCCCGCCGCTCGTCGCCCGTCGCGTCGCATCCTCGGAGCACACCAAGCAGCTCTCCCCGAGATCTGCCCGACTACGTTTCCGCCGACCGTCCTCTTGCGCGCGACGCGTTTGTATCACTATGGAGCCCGCACCTCAGGGTAGTGGCCAGCAAGGCAGGCAGCAGCAGCAGCAACAGCCTGTTTACGATATCAGGAATGGCGGACACTACGGTATTTGAGCCCCCCGGAGAGATAAGGCGGCGATCGCATAGCATCGGATCAGGGCTCAATGCCCCATGAGAACATGCGTTACGGTCATTATCACCGTCGCGTTTGTCTCTTGTCCTATACTGACCATTCTTGCAGGTGCTAGCGCAGCGGTATGCCCTAATCCAGCCCGGTCCCAATCCGAGTCCGCCGGCGATCGATCGATGCAACCCCGTGAACTCCGAAGCTAACTGGATTTTGAATGTGTTTAGCTCTCTGCGCAAGGATATGCTCCAGTCGCTGAGCTGTATACCGGAACCTGGGCCAACGTGAGTCGCTCGCTCGGACAGTCAGGTATTATTGCCCATCACTGACACACGGTTCAGGTGAATCAAGGTCTGCAGGGCACAGCTCGCGATATCTTGACGACTTACTGGCAGCATGTCATCAACCACCTCGAGACAGACAACCACGACTACAAGATTCACCAGCTACCCCTAGCTCGAATTAAAAAGGTGATGAAGGCCGACCCCGAGGTCAAGATGATCTCCGCCGAGGCCCCCATCTTGTTTGCCAAGGGCTGTGACATCTTCATCACCGAGTTGACGATGCGGGCCTGGATCCACGCCGAAGACAACAAGCGCCGTACTCTCCAGCGATCCGACATTGCCGCTGCCCTCTCCAAGTCGGACATGTTCGACTTCCTGATTGACATCGTTCCCCGTGAGGAGGCCACCTCGCATGCTAAGCGCTCTAGCCAGGCTGGCGCCACGGCCCCGGGTCCTGCCGCGGCTCCGGGCCAGATGGCATCTGCTCAACATGGTGTTCAGCCGCACATGGGCCCGGCAGACTACGGTTCCCTGGGTCAACACAGTATGGCGCAGGAGCAGGAGTATCGCCAACAACAGGCCATGTACCCTGGTGCAGTCCAGCAGGACCCGACGGCTGCATACGGTCAGCCACAGCCTCAGATGTTCGAGGGGATGTATGGCTACCCCCATATGCCTCCTCAGCAGGTTCGTATCACCTCCCTACTAGCCCCTCCCGCCTTCCTGACCGGAGTGAGAGACTAATGTTGTCCAGTGAGCCAATAAGATCGAGCACATTTGGTCATTCAATATTTTGACTCGAGAATTATGCGTGTATCTTCCCCGGCGAATACTGGGCTTTTTTGGTTGTTTGTGCTTTTTCATGTTTTGCCCTCTTTTGTTCTTCGTTCTTCTATTTCTTGCCAGACTAGGGCAAATCTGATACCTGTAGTTGGAAACGGGAAAGAGGATGTGGTTCGGTCCAGAATCGCAACTGGAGTTGATATTATTCATTATTTCTTTCTTTGAATCGGATACGATTACATCAAGGTTGCTTCGTACTCTGCTAAAGCTACGCCTGGGAATCCAAGAGCTAGGCAATTTCGGACCGATCCGCCAAGCGGAATCCTCACAACACGCCAATCTCTGTTTGCCGGATTATGAGGATTTCTTGAATCGTGAAGACAGATTCACGAATTTGTCCACCTTGGTCGGTACTTGTACAGTTCGAGTCAACCTGGGAGATAAAGGTCAGCAAATGATTCAAGGCAATCAACAGGAAAGAATCGTACTTCTCAAGCAAGACAGGCCCCTGCATGGCATCGACACGTCCGTATTTCTTGTTCCGAGTGGAGATGTCGTAGAATTCATCTGCATTCTCCGCTTGCATCAACTGCACTGTTTGTTGTAGCTCGTCGAGGTTCTCACGCAGGATAGGGACGTTCAGGCTGTCCACGAACTGTGTAAGGTACTCGACATCCTTGGCCAACGCGATGACACCATTCGGATTGATGGTCTTCACCTCGGGGGCCAGAGGTTGAGCCTTGGAGGACAGTTAGTCAAACTGGTATTTGGTAACGGGGAGGGTAGGCTTTACCAAAATCATGTTTGCGGCATGACTGAGCGCGTCAAAATAGATCAGCTCTTTGATTTCGGTGGGCAACCCGAGCAAGGTGGAGTTCATAATGTTGGACAGGAACCGTGTCAGGGTCTGCATGTAATTGCTGGGCTCACTGGGAGGGTGAGGCGCCATCCATTCATATTCTGCGGTTTCAATGAGATCGTCAATCTTGGAGTTGACCACCTCGAAGATCCGCTTCTCGGCGGCCTTTTTGTTGCTTTTGAACTTCTCGGTGGCCCTCAGCGCGATGGAGGTACCTGTCGAGTTTTGTGACCTCGCAGCCGCCAAGAGGAGTTCCAGTTCATGGCAGGCCAGTTCAAAGTGTTCCAGGTTGATCAGGATTTGAACGATCTGTCCGAGATACTGTGAGGAAAGACGCTCCACCAGGGTATCGCAAACCTTTCGAGAGAGAAGGTCATCCAGCGCCTAGTCTTTGAGATTAGTATTCCGTGTCAAAATGCTGTCTTGCTGGATGGCAGCCACTCACGTCCTTTAATGTCTCATCAATGACATTCGGATGAGAAAAGTCGTCATTTGCAAAGAAGTAGAACTGGTTCAAGAAATTTCGAATGTCGATGCAGCACAAGGGATACATCCTTGAAAATGGCAGGATGCAGGGGAAACTATTCCACGAGTTAGTTTATGAACGGCCACGCGGCAGTGGATTTGGAAACATCATACACTTGTTCATCCCGGGGCTTTTCAGGACTATACCAGCTCACGTTGAGCACCTTATCATACTCTTCTAAAGTCTGAATAGGCATTGGCATGTAGTCATCCGTCGATACGATCTATGACGCGTTAGTACTGAAAGGTCTTGCGTATTTGTTGAAGGGTTCGTACCTCTTGAAAATCATCACTGAACCGCCTCTTGAGGAGCTCCGCATATTTTTCAAATAGCTTCAATAGGAAGTCATCAAAGACTCTGACGGAAAAGCCCCACGTCTGTTTGGTTGTTTGGCGAGTCAGCATCGCTGCCTGGATCGAATCGAAGCGGGGGTGGGGAGGGGAAAGGGGAGGACCCGCTTACGTTCATTGTCTGCATGAAGAGTGCAATCAGATTTTTCGTCTTCAAAATACTCTCTGCGTTGTCTACTTCGTGCAGCGCCTTGGCAATCACACCAACCGCGGCCTGGCATGATGAATCCCACAGTTCGTCGATCTACCATGCACGTCAGCAAGCCCATCGTGGCCGAATTCGAGCGATTGAGGATAAATCTCGAGTGAAAGCAACCACTTACCTCAACGGACGACCTCAGATCTGGCACACGCTTCATCGTCGCGCGCTCAACAATCGCAAAGCCTGCCATTTCCTCTAGCATATTGTGAAGACTGGCGCCATCCTCATCTACGAGCGTGATGGATGCAGGAAGCAAAAGGTCTTTTTGTCGACGCCGTGTGTTCGCATACTCGATCCTAAACTTATCCATCTGTCCCAAGGACTGATGGATATGCAAGCACTCGAACAAAGGTGCAAACGGTACCTGAAGATCTTCGTTCTGTAACAGATCGTACTCTTCATCCTCATCCGCCACGAGCTCAATCGCAGAGTTAAGGTTGAAGTTTTCAAGGTACGGAATCTTCTCCGCGCGTTGCTTGAGTCTTGACTTGCGCTGATCCGTGTGAAACAAAGCCAGCTCCCCGAGGAATGGAGACATCTCCCGAATGCGATACAGCCACGTGTTCAGGTCAGACATGACAGCTTCCGCAATGGCTCTTTGAGTTGCAGGCACCGATCGCTGGATCATTTCCGCGATCTTGTACTGGGTGACCCCCTTCAGATGCACATTTTGTAGCTCCTCCAGCGCACGTAAGGCTGCATAGTGATTCTTCTTGGCTAGCAGGTCGTGGACCTGATTCGCCAACCGCAGAACCTCGAGACAATCTTGAATTGCGCGCGACGTTTCGTCAATGTTTTGTCGGTGGCTTCGAGACTCCACCAGGGCCTTCTTCTGTTCTGCGAGACGCTCCGTACTCGTTTGTATCGACTGGTTGAGATCAAGAATCTCGGCGGTGAGGGTGACTGTGCCTTCGCGGATGCGGAGGAGGGAATTGACCGAAGAGACAAAGTCTTGATGGTTGGTGTTGCAAATGCTCTCGATCTCCGCCTCCTTGTCGCTTGCGAATCGCGATAGGGACTGGAGTAGCTGAGGGGTTCTGTTGCCCACGCTGTACTCGCGGATAGAGGGAATGAGCTGGTCAAGATAATCGGTGTCCGAAGGTGAAATGATGATCTAGAAGCGTCAGTCAGTATGTAGGACTCCCATCTTGTTAGAGACACAGCTGACCTGATTCAACACTCCAGTTCCATTTTGCAGAGCCATCTTCCCTTTCAACCCACTGGCTTCTGTTGTGTGGTGGACTCGTGGGTGGACGTTTCTTATCGTTATCGCGACAACGATGGGGTTCGGTCCGATCGGTCGAAACGGGCGATCTATACCCCTTTTCGGCTAGCGCACGCACGGGCCATATAAATCGAAGTATAAAATCCCAAGCCCTAAGTCTTGGGGTCGTCAACACCAGCTTTCAGTGTTGCAACATGGAAAAGGATGGGAGGGGGAGAAAAAAGAAGCAACAAGAAAAACAATGCACTGAACGTCTGGTAATGCTTAGTAACGCACCCCGTGAATATCTGTGGCTGTACAACAGTGGCTGATGATAATAAAACAGTTCAAAGCCCTCATGAACGGAGAACAAGACCCTCATGAAAAAAAACACACCCGTCTCTTGGGTCAAAATGCCGGTGACAGTTTCAATAGGTCTGCTCGTTGACGAGAGCATTCCCGACTTGCCAATTGGTACTGCTATCTCGGCCGCTGCTAGGCAATTCGCCCATCTGTTTCGCGGTATTCTACCACAAGCGTGGGAGATACCGGCGGATATGAGCCGATTCGTTGCCTCGAAGACCGCATGTTGATTCATCGTTTATACTGAGGGTATCATCGTTCCCTTTGGTGTCTATACCGACCAATCTCGTCGCTCGGAACTCGCATCGTTTATACATTGTTCATGCTACGAGTATCATCGTTGCCTCCAGATCAAGTCGGCCAATCTCGTCGCTCGAGTACTGCATGAGCCGCCTAGCCGGGCAACACAACGACTCATCCGGGCAGGATATCGACGACTCAGCGATTGCTCCCCGTCGGCTTTAAATAGCTTCTCCCTCTTCTTCCAATTCTTCCTCTTCTTCCTCTCCTCCACCCCTTTTCTCCTCTTCATCCTGCTCATCGCTTCCCATCTCCATCTCCCTGCGCTCCCTCCGAGTTTGGTTGGATTGCAATCATATCATTCCACTACACTGTCTCTCTACACACACCTTGTCACGTCTTCATCGCGTTCAACGGTTGACCAGACCGTCGAACAAAGCCACCGACTCACCGTCAAGGTCCCTTCGAGTTTCGGTAAGTTGAGATCAGCACCTCGTTGATCCCCCATTCATCTGCTCCCCCTGCTTCGACCTCATCGAGCCTCTTGCTCTGATATTGATCCTCGTCGGATTCACCGGTTGACCACACTGTCGACCGGGTCACCGACTCACTGTTAAGATCGTGCCCGAGGTTCGGTGAGGGGTGCCCCGATCACTCGTTAACATTCTTCCCCGCTCCGAATCTCATTGACCTTCATACCTTTTCATCATCTAACGATTCGACTTAGGAATTTCACTCTTGATTTAACTTCTTGAGTTCATCATGAGTGATAACCATCCCAAGGGAATCCCCCATGTCCCGGGCTTAGGACCTCAGGGCTCTTCAATGCCCCCAGCAAGTCCTCGTCCTGCTGTTTGGCCCAGTCGAGTCCTCCCAGTGATTCCTCTGTAGGTTATTTCCTTCTACTTGATCACATTACTCATGGCATGTCACAATACTTGAACATATCTGTCAAGTGTATCAAGTCTTGTTCAATTCTTGTTGTGGACCTGTTCCATGATTGATCCATGTGCATTACATTCATACAATGTTCGGTCATGGGATTTTGTCCCCCTTTCATCCTTACTTGTTCAACTTGGGGCCATAGAGCTAACAACATATACTAGGACCCCATCGGCAAACCGTGGAAACACTGGGCAGCATCGGCCATCTACTGCTGCAGCCGATTTTGACATTTTCGCTGATGAAGTGACCCTTTGCAGTGATTACCCTTGGTCCCAGCAGCCGTCTTCTGCTGCAGACACTTGGCAGCCACGGTCATCTTTTACTGCAGTGGATGATAACCCTTATGCTGTTGTCCCATCAACTCCTCATGGTCACCCTTCGCAGTATCAGTCGTCTCTTGCGACATCACCTCCCGGACAGATCAATCTCGGCGTTCGCCAAATTGCCACTCTCGACCGTCCCCGTCCTGCTCGTCCTGGTATGCCTTTCGGGCAGCCTGGACCCGTTACCCCCGGATTCACTCGTACTGGCCCTGCATTCCCTCCTCCGGGGCTTACTCATCCAAGCGTGGCTCAACCTAACCAGGCTTCCCTTAGTCCTGTGCCACTGAGACCCAGTCATCCTAGCCCTGGACATGCAGGGGCTATTCCTCAAGGTTATTCCCAGGGCCTTGTGCCTCGTCCTTCCCCGGCTTCGTCTGGCGTCCCTCGTCGCTTCTGGATCACAAATGTTGATACCGACGCCGATGCTGCCCTGGTGATCAAAGTGTTCCAGGTATGTAATTACTGATTATTTCCGATGAGTGATGAATACTAATATTGGGATCAGACCTACAAATCGACGATCGGCCCGTTCCTCACGGAGTTGAACACCAAGGGTCATTTCTACGTCGGCTTTGATGATCTCGACGAGTCACTCATATTTATGGAATTGGTGCGGCAAGCGGAAGTTGAATGGCAAGTTTATCCATTGTCGCCGGAGGCCTTCAACGATGCTACTCAAATGGCTTTCCCAATCCCAGCGGACCTTGATGATGCGGTGATTGCTACAGTTTACTGCGGTCCCCAATCTCCTGTGAATTCTTCGAACGTCGCGGAACATGTGAAGCAGTACCTGGATTTGGTTGGATTTGCTTACTCGGTTGTGGTCCTTAATCCTGGGAGAGGCGATTATCCTGGCGTGGTCCGATCCTACGACCTGGAGGTCAAATATCGCTATCTCAACTCGGCTGTCAACGCAATCAGGGCACTCAACGGAGTTCGCAGTGATGTATGTACTACAAAGAATGATCGATTTCTTTGTTGGTGTTGATGGATGAAAGAATGCTAATCACGATATCCAGTGGTTCGTCCTCGAAGTGATGCCTCGCATGGCAGGCAGTCACTTTGCGACTACTACCAGGGCCCGCCACGACTACGAAGCCAGCATGCGGCCCAACTGGAAGGGGTCTGTCCGCCGCACACCCAAGACCCCCGCCAAGACCCCCAAGACCCCCGCCCGCCGCGGCAGCAATCCGGGCCGTCGCCCCCCAGTGACGCCTCGGACGCCCTTCGATGCCCGTGGCGACCGTGAACACGCGATCGATTTGAACGCGATCGCGTACGGCACTGACGTTCGGACCGCCGTAAGTACCCGTTCATGAGATCTCATACAAGGATGTTCGAAAGCTGATTCGTTGTTTTTGATATAGGTCATGTGCCGAAACATCCCAAACGTGATGGCCTGGGTAAGCCATGGTTCCTGGTTGTTGGTGATATCGAATCATGGAAAACCTAACCATTCTATTAGAGAGAATTCAAGGTCATCCTGGACCTGTCGAGCGCTGGGCGCTACGACTATCTCTACCTCCGAATGGGTAAGTCCTCTATCTCTGTTCCTCCTCATTTCTCATGGTACATGTTGACTAAATTACTTTCACCTCTTACTAGACTTCGGAGCCAACCAGAAGTGAGTTTCTGAAAATGGCAAGTGCCTTGGATCAATCACTGACTAATCCTTACAGCGTCGGCTACGCGTTCGTGAACTTCGCGACGGTAAGTGATGATCTCTATCCCTTCTGAAGTATGTAGCACTCACTGACAGTTCTCTTAGCCTGCCGACATCGTCACGGTTAGTTTTGGGCCTGGGAATTCTTGAAAGACTGGATAGTACTGACACTGGTTTAGTTTGTGCGGGCCCGTGCCGGGCGTACCTGGCCTGGTTTTGAGCGATTTACAGAAAAAATCGCCGAAATCAGCTATGCGGGTAAGGACTTCCTCCATTCTTGATCATACTGTTTGATGATTGATCTAATCTATCTCGAACAGATGTCCAGGGGTTGACCACCCTGATTGAGCGATTCCGGAATAGTCCGGTTATCCTCAACCACCCGGACAACCGACCAAGAGTAAGAAGAACTTCTCTCCATCTCTTGAAGACAAGAACAGATACTGACCTCCAATTCCAGCTGTTCCACACCAGTGGACCCAAGACCGGCGGGGAAGCAGCATTCCCCATGGTCAATAACTTCTACACCCTGTCCATGGGTGTTTACCGCAGCCAGGTAGATGCTGGTTAGTCAACCTTACCTGTATCCTGACTTCGTGAGTCGGTTACTGATCACCTT
This sequence comes from Penicillium goetzii, assembly GCA_037043885.1. Taxonomy (NCBI): domain Eukaryota; kingdom Fungi; phylum Ascomycota; class Eurotiomycetes; order Eurotiales; family Aspergillaceae; genus Penicillium; species Penicillium goetzii. The sequence goes on from JAWLST010000102.1 coordinate 31,411, forward strand.
CTGACAGGTCTGCACGGGGCTGTGACCCCCACCACCACTCGCCAGGGTGGCCGTCGACCCTCCTCGTCTCGACAATTGGAGGACTACCCCACCAACTAGGTGGTGGACATACGACGCGTGCCCAAGGCCCGGGCTCATCATCCCCGTGGCTAAGGGAAGGAACCAAGGCTCGGTATGTGTCGGAGTACGGTGTGTGGTGTAAGATGGATGGGTGGGTGGGACATCTCGTTGCGTTGGACTTTCTGGATCGTTTGATCCTTTTTTTTTTCGATATTTTCTTTAGTTTTTTAGTTTTTGATCTCTATTTCGGTGAATTGACTATCTGGGACCGGTTTCATCTCGGTCGTCTCTGGGGGATCTTGGCGGCTTCGGTCGCTGAGGTTGCCTGTTGAGATGACCTGGCCGTGACCCGGATCTTTCTTTCTTTCTTTATCTTCACTTATATTGCGTTTAGTCCTTTCTTTGTATCTTGCAGGTCAGGTTGATCTACCCCAGTTGAGCGTGTGGCTGGCGTTCATATTTTATGTATTTTTTGACTTTGTACCTTGCGATCGCTATCGCCCGCACTACCCGCACTACACTTTATCAACGGCGGCGGACTTGGCAATTTTGCCCGCGGAGCCACCCGCAAAATTGTGGACTCCCCCATGCTCTCTACTCGACCTGGCTCTTCTTCGCTCATCGCGCCCCATGGATACCCAGGAGATTCAGGCAGTGCATGCTGTGCTGCATTTGATCTCTCATCGGAATAAGAACCAGCACCAACGGGCAAAGTGGTGGAAATGGCTGTCGCGGCTCAAGCGCACCGCTGTTGATCTGGGATCGCAAAACGCCAGTGTCGCGATTCCGGTTGCTTACAAGCAGTATCTATCCGCGCATTTGATTCCGAGATGTTATTTGTACGTATTGCTCTCATCTACTTCTACTGGAGGGGCCCTTGCCACCGGTGAGGGAGGTCCCGCTGGAACCTGACTGACAATCCTGACAGGGCATTCTCTACTGTCATCGCCGAAAACCAGTTTTCAACACTGGGAATCGTGCTGTTGGCGACTTTGTCCCGATTTGCCAAGGCAACGGGGACAAAGTTCGAACAGGAGACGCGCCAGCGACCGCAGGTGAAGAAAACTCAGTCTGCTCCGCCCACCGAGGATCGCGGAGAACGCGTGAGTCGCGCTGATATTGGCGCGGTGCCTTCACCGGAGCAAGGACCTCAAGTCTCCCAGAAAAAGTCAGAACAATCTACCTCGGACAAAGCCTCTGCCGTCAAACGGTCGAAAAAGGCCAAGAAGAAGAAGAACGCCATCGATGATTTATTTAGTGGTCTACTCTAAACTCTGAAGCACGGCACTCGTCCTGCTCGTACCACGGGGCATGTTCAGCGTGTATGTGATATGAAATAGTCTATTGCGCTAGAGTTGGAATGTCTCATTTCCGAGACCGAAGAGAAGAGAGACCGGCACCACCCAGCAGATTCACTGCAACATGGTTGGCAGTCGCCCACGCCATCGTGTACAAATATTTGGGCGAGAACACGGTCCAAATGAACAGATGTGTTCGCAAGGCAGTACATGCTGCCATGACGGACATCAGCGAGGTGGCGATGTGGAATGTTAGCAGCGAAGCCGCGTTGTGATCCTCCGAGCCTTGTTGGGGCCGAAGCAAATGGCCTGCAGAAACCCACCAGATTGGGCCTGCCCAGTTGCTGACGAACGTCAAAATTCCCACCATCACCACGCTATAGCTACCGACACCGTTGTAGGCACTAGAAAGGTCGACTGAGGAGATCGCGTTCGAACCTCCAAATGCAAAGAAGGTGGTGTACTGGAGGATCAACGTTGTGATGGTCACCTCGATCCCCGTGAGGCTCATCGAGGACAGTGTCATGGCAGTGATGCGGAATACGAGGAATAAAGGAATGTTGGTGGCTCGAGATTGGGTCATCAAGAATAGATGAAGAGCCTCATGGAGGAGCGTATTTGAGACTATTGGGCTGTGTCAGTGTTTCGAACAGGAATTGCAAGGAAGAGAGGACTGCTTACCGCGCCTTGCACCCGGCCGATATTGGGCCACAATCGCCAAAAGAGCACAACACACAAGCCCTCCAAATATGAGTCTCGCCTGCAGAACCAGCGACAGATTTTCTGGCCAATTCTCTGCGGCCTTCGATAAGAAGGAGCCCACTAGAAGTTCAGGAGAGTCGTTCGCTACGAAGTTCAGCTTGAACATGAAGGCCAGGGCTGTCAGGGCCACGCCTCCGACCTTGAGCACAGCAGCAGATGGGAGGCTTCGCAGAAGTTGATATCCCACATCTGCATATGTGAGCATAAACAGACCCCAAAAGATGGCTGGGTGGGCTGGAAAGAAAGTGCGCGCAATGTCTGGTTCGGCTGCGAATTTCTGGCCAGTCTGATTCCAGCGCCGAAGAACTCGCTGGGCCACAGCAAGTCCCAGAATGGCCAACTTGCTGCCGTGGAGAGACAGTCTGTCGGTGGTTCTTGAAGAGCCTGTCCTCGACAATGCCGAACGAATGTGTAAATAGAACATCCACCCGGAGCTAATCCAATACCAGAATTGTTGCTCCTCCTCCACATAACTGCTTGCAAACATCATGCTTCCATAACCCACGATCATGAATGCAAGGAATACACCAGTGTACGTCGACCGTGAACATTCATAATAGGTGTTGGAGAAGACGAGAAGTGCCGCGACGCCAGTGACCACCAGTCCCAGGCAAAGCCTGGAGATGTTGTAGTTACTAGCGGTGCTGCTCATCACATCTTGCGCGATCCGCGAAAACCGCAGCAGAGATAGTTCAAGAGCCGAGAAAGTCTCATCAGTTGTGATGTCGCCAGAAGAAAGCTGGAGGACTTCAGACCATGCACACTGGGCACCTTCAATACCAGAGTCTGCTCCCGCTGCACAGCTTGCTGCAATGGCCTCTTGGTTGAACGCAAAGCCGGGGAACGTAGCCTGGACGGTGTTTAGGAGTTGACGAGCATTACGAGTCAACATTTGAAGCCGCTGGGGTCCTATGGACTGGGTGAGTTGATGTGCTTTCATGACTGCAGGATCTTTCTTCTGGTGGGAGGGAGGAACAGCTTACTGGAATCCCACAGGTCTAGAAACTCGGGAATAAAGACCCCCAGGCTGTTTAGAGGGATCGGCAATCCCAGGAGACCAGCTAATGTCGGTGTAATATCAGCTTGTTCGACTGTACGGTAGTACTGGAGATCGTCGAAAGCCTCAACAGGGCTTTCTTGGCGAACTCCTAAAGCGTCGAATTTGGGTGAGATAAAGAGCAGGGCTGGGGAGGTTTCTCCAGCCGATGCACCACCATGATTTCCAGCATCATTCATGCCATGGTCACCGCATAGAACGAACAGGGTAGACTGGAGATGTGGCTTTTCGTTGATTGCGGTGTAAACTTCGTTCACTATCGCGTCCATTTCTTGCTGTTTCGGTATCATGTAGGAGCTAGAACACAATGTTAGACAAGCCGATGAGAATCAACAACGGAGACATTGAGTGAAGAAATACCTTCTAGGCCCTGCCTTGTGGCCAATATGATCCAAGCCCAAGTAATGCATGATCATAGCTGACCAGTCGCTTTGCGCAAGCTCGGTAGGAACATGACGGGTTACATTTTGGTCCACTTCCACAAAGTCCTGTAGGGGAAGAAGTTAAGAAATGAACACCAAATTTCAACTAGAATCGTCGCAGACAGTGTCATGCCCTCCACGAAATCACTTACCGACACAAAGAAGCTGGTGGTACCATCAGCCCGACCAAACATGCCAGGAAAGAGTTTAAGCCACGTATCATCCCCGTACATGACGAGTTGGTCTCCGCGGGCTTTCAATTGAGCTAGCCAGGTATCCTGGAACGCAAGAGTCGACGAAGTGTCGGACTCGGCAATATTGAGAATCACGTCCAGGAATGACGGAACAGAGCCGGTGGTCATGGCCTTCAATCGAGGCATGGTGACCGTCGGAGAGCTCGCATGGGCAGTAAATGGTAATGCCACGCCCGAACGAATTAAACTAAAACACAGTCAGCGAATTGATCTTTTTTTGCGAAGTCTTCATTCCATCTCTTAGATAATATCTGGACAGATTTGCAGGAGAATTCAGACCTTTGTGTGAACAAGAATCCAGACTCGTTGGAGTAAACAAAGTCACTGCATTATCGATTAGTGGATGATTTACTTTCCAATTTGAGTCAAGGCAGTCCATACCTGCGCAATGCATCTACCACCATAAACACGACTTTATCAAAAACTGCAGACGTGGCATCCTGATCGACCTCGTCGAACGTTGCAAGGCCCGGAAGGAGTGGTTTATAGGGGAAGAACCCGGAGGAGAAAGTGAGGATTCCCACAGGGATCAAGATATTGGCCAGCAAAGTGGTCCAGCTATATTGAAAGAGACCCATGATGCTCACCCCCGACAAATATGACTTGGTCCGTAGAGCATAATTTGTCCGAAAAGAGTGTCTTCAATAGAGGGAAACTTGAAGTAGTCGCCCTGGCTGTTGACGAGTTGGCGATACGCGACCACACCGCCTTCACCCGCATTCTACGACGGCCTGCTTGGCTGATCATCGTGGTGGATCGAGCTAATCGGCGCCCACCTCTATTGGACCAGCTATTTCTACGCAATCTCATTTCGAAGGGTCAAAACAGTGTTGTAGCGTATCTACAGATGCAATTGACTAGAGGTCGTAACAAAGTAAGAAACATATATGCCCAAGGGACTCCCAACGCCACGGATGGATTCTGCATCCCCACATCCCACCGCAATATCGTCAAATATCATCGTCTCTGACACCATTTACTTCTTCTTCGGGCCACCCTTCTTGTTCTTGGATCCAGGCTTCGAGAAGACGATGGAGGGGCGAGTCCGACGGTTGCGATGCTGCTTCTGCACCCGCCCGGACTTCGCAGAGCGGGTCTTGGAGGACTTGTTGTCGATGTCCATCTCTGTAAAACAATTAGATCGTCGCTCAATAAGGTGTGTGTAAGACTATCGCGAGGCATGAGGGGGGGTGTCAACTTACCCTCGTCGGCAGCAGTGGCTTTCTCGGCATCGTTTTGATCGGCTGTAGGAAAGAGAAAAGTTAGAGAGGCTTTTTGAAGGGGGAAAAAAGCACACTTTGAGCAAACATACCAGTCTCATCCACCTCTAGGTCCATGCTTGTCTTCTCAGGGGCCTCGGGCTTAGGCTGCGAGGCGATTTCCTGCAGCTTCGCAGCCAGTCGCTCAGTGCGGGCATCGACAACGGGGCCGAACACCTTCTTGCGGAGGGCGGCTCTGTTGCGCTTGGAAACGCTGGCGCGGACACTTTTCGCCATGTTGATCAGATCGGTGGTATATTTCTAACGAGGAATTCTTCTGCGAAATCAACCCTGGAAAAGAGTCAAGTGGTGTTTTGGGAGGGGAATTGCGACGAGGTCGTCGGCTCGAAACTTTTTTTTTATCGCGATAGGCGGGCGTCTTATGTCATCCGCAGCAAGCCCGCGCCTTCGGGGAACGGACAACCGCCGCCGAAACAAACCAACTTCACCCTCGGGCTTGTTTCCTCGAGGCTGACGTCCTCTTGCAAATCCAAGCCTGTGTCGCGATCCAGCGATGTATATGTGCGCATCCTCGATATCTGGCTTAGCTGCATTGCACTCTGCCTGAGCGATGCCCATATTTGGGGCTCTTTGAGACTACCACACACGACTACTACGACCACTCGCACGATCTCGCATTCTTTCCACCGCAATGGCATCCTCCGGCCAGCTATCAGAGATTCCACATCTCGTGGCCCTCATCAAGACTCTGACAAATCCGAATTTGAAGGATCTTCTACGCAATGAGGGTCTCGCGGTATCCGGCGTCAAGGCATCACTGCAGCTGCGCATCATTGATTGTTCGTGATCTCTTCTGTTCTCCCTCTGTCCCAGTTCCATTTTCCTCTGGGCTTTTATCTCTATCTATTCTTTGGCTTCTTTCATGGTCTCTGAATGGAACTTCTCAATTTCCTATCGATGCGCTTCATTTCCCGTTACAACTTATTGACGATTTCGTTGCATTAGATCTCGAGCGCCTTGCAAATTCCGAGGGTAATGGAGCCCGTTACGATGCTCTGAGGCGACGCATATACCAGACCGCAATCCCTGGTGCTTCGGCTTTCCAGTCCTCTTCACCCAGCTATCAACTTCCACCCCCACCTACTGCTCAGCCTACACCGTCGCAACCGCGACCTACATCTTTGGGAGGCGCCATGGCCCCCCACACCAGCTCACATAGTTCGTCCCTATTGCTTCTGCAATATCACCAGCAATAACTGATTGGTCTTTAGGTCGCCTTGCTTTCAAAGAAAGCCCCTTCTTCACGATTCTGAATCCTCTCACGTCGGTGATGGAATGCAAAGGTATACCTTCGATCATACGTCCCCTCCCCCACCAGTCGATTCAGTCTGTCTAATATGTACCAGTCCGTGAACAAACAAGGGATAGCGTGGAACTCAAGGTCGCGCTGAGTGCATCCACAGCAACGGATCTGCAAACCGACCCTAACCTCCGGGTGATGGTCTACTGTGCAGCCGACTCGGGCCTCAAGCAATATACCAAGTCTGATATCGCGTTCCCCCATCAAGTAGAGCTCAAGGCCAACCTTGATGAAGTCAAGGCCAATCTTCGTGGGTTGAAGAATCGGCCTGGCACTACCCAACCCGCAGATGTCACGGCCCATATACGCAAAAAGGCGAACTATCCTAACAACATCGTGATGACTTATGCCCTGACTACAAAGGTAAGCCTCTACCCTCTACGATGAACTCTTTTTGGTTTTAATGTCTTCATGAAAACAAGCGTTGCTAATAACCCGACTAAGAAATTCTTCGTAATTGCTAATCTTGTTCGACAACATCCTGTTGACGAACTTGTTACGCAACTCAAATCTCGCAAGATCATCTCGAAAGAACAGGTCATCCGCGAAAGTAAGAACAATAGCCATCTTTTTTTTTTACTCAAGGCTCGACCTTCTGACGCATGCCTGCTATAGTGAAAAATCGCGCAGAGGATACCGATATAGTTGCGACATCAAGTATCATGTCGCTCAAGTGCCCGCTCTCAACGCTCAGAATTCAAGTGCCCTGTCGATCTGTGGTCTGCACCCATAACCAGTGCTTCGATGCATCATCCTTTTTGGAGTTGCAAAAGCAGGCTCCCACTTGGACCTGTCCGGTGTGCTCCAAGTCCACGAGCTTTGAGTCGTTGCAGGTAGACCAGTAAGTTTGAATTGTCCATGGCCTTGTATACTCAAAACTTGTGCACTGACTGGGACGGTGACTATACAGGTACGTCGATGATATTCTGGGCGCCACGTCATCAGAGGTGGATTCAGTCGTCGTGGAGCCGGATGGCTTATGGTCCGCACCCAATGATGCAGACGCAGTGAACCTCGGCGGACGAACACCTGCAAGTGACGATGATGATGACGACCTGATTGAGATCAGCGAGCCTGGCATTTCTGCTGTGAAACAGGAATCGATGTCCGCGAACATCATGCTGGAGCGCACTCCGGCCCAGTCCAAGTCCCGAGAGGCATCGACCCCGACCTCCGCGGCTCGCTTATCAAGTAAGAAGCGGCCCGCAGCTCAGGTCATTGATCTGACTGGCAGCGACGAGGATGATGATGATTCGCCCGCTCCTCCCGTCAAGCGTCCAGCCTTGAACTTTGGCGTCCGCGGGATAACATCGCACGACTCTCACCAGCCAGTGGCTAACAGCCCTCTGAATAATCGAGCTTATCCGCCTCCACCATACTAGTGTCCATCGTCGGAACTTGATACGCCAGATTCACGTATTCGTTTTTTTAGTTACCTGCTCCCACCTTTTTCTGGGATTCGGCTTTTTTTTTTTACTATTCTTATGTCTCTGTTGATCCCCCATTCCCCCTTATGCATCTGGCCGTGGTGTTATTGGCGCATCCCTGGTTTTCTTGGGATTCCCCTTCGGCTTCGGGTTACTTAGGCAGGTGTCGCTGTCCGATGCCAGCATTAAAAGCATCTATATCTGGAATTGAATAGTACGAATTGTCACCTAGTAATGATGGGATTTGTAGTCTGTTTCATTGAAATGGTGTCTTTTTACGGGGGTCTGGTAGCTTTATCGATTCAATATGTTGAAAATTGCGTTATCAAGGTACACGCATTGTTATGTATAGTCTTTTTGTGATTCTCTAGTAATCTAGTATATAGAAGTTGTACTCTGTAATTTGTCGCGTGGACTGTTAGAAGTGGGGAAACCCGAGCTGTTCTCCAACTTTGTCGGCTTACTACTAAACCACCTCCCGTTGGAACTTAGTCCCTCTCCCCCCTCCAATTGACATCCACCGCGACAACCAACTTCGCATATTTAACGTCAGCCTCGTCCCCCACCTCCTTACCTCCTCCACAGCCTCCGATCGGAAACCCCTTCCCTCCGCACACAATGTCATTCGACGCTTCAGCCTCATTATCCATCTCCGATCCAAATGCCCGCGCCCTGAGCTCCTCATGCTTCGATTTCCTACTCATCGAGCTAGTCCCCATGGCCGAACGTCTTGCCAAAGACCTAGCCACACAAGATAACCCCGAAGACGAGGAGGTCCGCGAGTCTACATATTTTCGTCTCGAATCCTTGGGGTACCGGGTGGGACAGGGTCTTGCTGAGAGGTGCGTGGACACAACAGTACCCCCGCGATCTTCCTGAGCGCTCGACTACCCCAGCCAGGCTCATGGAAGATCTCGGCTTCTGCTCCTGTCGTTCTCAAGCCGCTATAGTAGCATCCGTGATACTGAGTGCTGGACGAATTGACTAACACCAACCAATTGATCCAGATTCTCCCGAGATCGCCCCCGATTTACCGATAACCTCGACGTGATCAAGTTTCTCTGCAAAGATCTGTGGACGGTACTTTTCAGGAAACAGATTGATAATTTGAAAACAAACCACCGAGTAAGTAGTTATGTGGCCCGCTAGACAGTCACGCAATCCTCGCGACTGGACTTTAGAAATCCCCTGGCTTGATCGCAATGCTAATCGAGGCTGAATAGGGAGTCTACGTGTTAACAGATAGCGCATTCCGGCCATTTGCCAGGATGAGCATGGCAGTGCGCGCTGAAGCTATAACAATGGCGCAAGCGGTAAGGACTCTCTCGCATCGTCCCTGATACTGCATGTGCCTGTGGATATTCGCAGAAAGCTAATCGATGGGGGATCTTAGTACCTGTGGTTCCCTTGCGGTATCATCCGCGGTGCTCTCGCCAATCTGGGCATCAACACAACCGTGCAGGCGGAGACGTCCGAGCTTCCAGGGGCAACGTTTCAAATCAAGACGGTGCAGGCTCGGCCTTGAGTTGGAAATGGAACCAGGAGAGCCGGAGCTAGGAGTACCCAGGAGTAACATAATGTCCAGGCAGGCCTGGACCACGACGTCGCGGACTTGCATCGCTCCACCGACGACTTTACGATTCTTTTCTGGACTCGGCCGGCAGGACCGGCAAGAGTTCCGCGCTGTTAGCCGCAGAATACCCTCTCCCCGTCTTGTCTTGTCAATGACGGCATCCCCGTCACGGTTAAGAGCTTCTTCGGCCGTCGGCTACGAGAAAAGAATCCTAGACAGGAGGAAACGAGTATACAGGTCTGAACCAAATAATCTTAATTGTTTATGCGCATGGTTTCGCTATCTGTGGAATACCATGTCGCTCGACTGAAAAATCCTCCACTCGTCTCCATTGGTCGTTCGTAAACTCATTGCCTCGCGCTTAAAGCCTATCTTTCCGCGAGAACCATAATTAGCGAGGCTCTGCAATTTCCGAGGCCAAAATGATGTTGGGGGCCTGTCGGCGGATATCAAATGTGGTATGGGGATGATCAAATAACCCGGTATAAAAATATAATGGGCCGAAACGACTGGAAGGGAATGGAGAGAGAGATAGGGAAAGGGGAGAAGAGAGTATTACTTTGGTGGGGGGTTCTTGACAAACTCAACACCCTTTTCGATGTTGGTCTTGAGGCCCTTGATGCAAGCCTCGAGGAGGGTCTTCTCCTTCTCGGTGACACCACCGAGGATGTTGGTGGCCTTCTCGGCGCCGTTGGGCTGTATATATCATGTCAGTGGTGCCTTCTCGACGCAAGAATGAAAGAAAAATCGAGATCAACTTACGCCAAGCTCAACGGGGGTGGAGAAGAAGTCAACACCAGTGGCCTTGGCGATCTCCTCACCACCGGGGACACCGGGCAGGTAGACGAAGGTGGGCTCAACAATGCCCTTCTCGCCCTTGGCGGCCTTGATCACAGCCTCGGCGAATCTGCGAGAGATTAGTAGTGGAACTTGTAGATACAGGAAAGGGCTGGACTGTACCGGAAACCGGCGAAAGCCATGGACAGAGTGGCGGAACCAGCACCGTCCTTGGCCTTGACAACCTCATCACCACCGAACTGAACGCCTGTAGAGAGAAAGTCAATAGCTGCGACTAGACGAAAGACTCCATGGGAGAAAACGCAGATGAAGGTACGTACGGTTGACGAGAGCATCATAGCGGTCAGCGGGGATCTTGAAGTCGGGGGAGACCTTGCTGAAGAGGGGAACAATGGTCTCGCCGGAGTGACCACCGATGACGGGAACGGTAGCCTTGGAGGGGTCGGACAGACCAGAGAACTCCTGGGTGAAGGTCTCGGCGCGAACGACATCCAGAGTGGTGACACCGAACAGGCGCTGGGGGTTGAAGACGCCAGCGGCCTTGAGGACCTCGGCGGCAATGGGGACGGTAGAGTTGACGGGGTTGGAGATGACCAGAGTGAAGGCGTTAGGGCAGAACTCGGCGATACCCTTGGCCAGGTCACGGACAATGCCGGCGTTGATCTTGAAGAGGTCGTCACGGGTCATGCCGGGCTTGCCTATAATTGAGACTGTTAGCAATGTATACTCCGCCAATTTTGGGAAATGGGGGGGTACGAACGGGGAATGCCAGCGGGGATGACAACGATGTCGGCGCCGGTCAGGGCGTTCTTCAGGCCATCATCCTTGGGGAGGTAGCCGGTGATTTTCTAGCTGATGGTCAGCGACGATGAACTTTCTCGGTAATGCGAAGTCGTTGTCACGAAATGTAGACAGTCCATGGCAATTGAGTCTGAATCTGAGCGAGCAGGAAGGGTCTTGTCACGTACGGCAACGGAGGAGATGTGGGACAGGTCGGCAGCAACACCGGGAGTGTTGACGACATCGTAGAGGGCAAGCTCGTCAACCAGAGGCGAGGCCTTCAGCAGGAGAGAGAGGGGCTGCAAGAGAGAAACGAATAGTGGTTAGCTGACAAGCTTTGGGGTTGATCTAGATCTTGTTGGGGGGAGGCTCACCTGGCCAATGCCGCCAGAGGCACCAAGAACAACTGCGCGCAATCAGGTTAGTTAGTCAATGGGTAAGCTAGCTCGCTGGGAGCAGCATGACCACAATTATTATAACATACCAGCCTTGACCATGATGTGAGATGGGTTGAGAAAAGGAAGAGAATTGATAGAAGAGAGTGGGGGTGGAGTGGACGGGGGAGAGGAGAAAAGAGGAGGAAGGAGGGGATCGGGTTATTTATTATTTGACTCGTTTTCGGAAGAAGAGGAGGGAGGAGGGAGGAGGGAGGAGAGGAGGGGCGTTGTTGGGATTGAGGGGCAACCCCGGAGTTGCCCATCGGGCGGTCCCTCAATATTCACAAGCTAAAAATGAAGGAAAGCTACTTTCCGATGACGAATTGGACAGTTACAGCCTGAATCGTTAGTACCTATAATAACCATATTATTATATGGCTATAGTTGGATTGAGTAGTGTAGATCTTGACCTTTCAATACTAATGTTCTCTGTTTATAATCATCATATTGTACTCTCTAAATGCTCCTAGTAGAACAGAGAGAGGTATACTATGTTCCCCCGGTACTTCTTCGTATAGAAGTGCACAGACTACTGAATAGCTTATCTATTATTTACCTCCTATGAGATACATTCTGTATCACTCTCTATTTCATTCTCAAAATTCAATGGTCGGCAACTACCTGAAGCAATAATGGGTATGTATATACACCACTAATATATCCAAGCAAGCGGCTGTCGCTTTTTTACTGAATTCGGCTGCCCGGTCTGCAAGTCTCCACAGGCTGTGTACAAACAGTCCGGAGGTACAGTGCGGAGCACTCTGTCCCTATGGTACTATGGTACTATGGTATTATGGTACCACATAATCACATAGGGGGGGGGGGACCCTGGGTTCCAAATATGCCTAATAATTACTTGGTCATATGACTCTAGTCCCCCATACTGTACATTCAATAAGGGAACCAATGGAACCGCCTTTAGGAGTGATCAAGCTGACGTTCGTGGATAGAGCGGTCCTAGGTTATAGTCCTCGATACATTATGATTATGATACTAATCTACTATGCTGTGTTCCATCTTCCAACATTCATGTCATAATACCATTCTACCTATGGGTATACCTACTGCTTCCGTACTCATACCATATGTCTATTGTAGATTGACCGTCCACTGTACCTCCACCCTCCCTTCCATCCTAGCAAGGCAATATTTCCCGGCCCTATCTTCCGGTCTTCTCTCCCCTACCTTTTGTTGTCAACGGTCGCGGCAACTGCCCATTACGAGTCTCGGCTATTTGTTCATCATGCTCGTGATTCTCGGAAACCTGTGCAGGGTTTCCATTCGCCGTCGGGAAAAGGCGGGACCCCCCAAGAGCATCAATTCCACGGCAAACGACATTATTCCTCCCGCTGAACAAGATCCAGTAGAACAACCACAACTGATGACCTAGCTCCCCACCTCTACACAGCACAAGATCCACCCAATCGTCTCTCAATCTGGATTACGAGTCCAGATCACTTCCAACCGTCAGGCCCGAGGCTGATCCTCCATTCGGCCCGACGAATCGGCTGCCCAGTGAGTATCTCCTACTACACCCGCACCAAAGCTGATGATCCTTTTTCCGTATCCCCGGACATTCACATCCCTTTAGGAAGCGCACCTTCTTCTGTCTTTTCGGGAGGGTTCATGGTTTGTTTCTCTTATAGAAATTGAATTCTCTGTTTTCTTCCAAACCACCGGGGTCGGGCAATTTACCCCCGGAGCAAAAAAAAAAGTGTAATTGCTAGATTACATGGACATTCTCCATCGTGCTCCAGCATCGGCGCGCGCACGGTTTTCGTTCAGATGCCCGGATCCGATCCACCTAAGATGCGCGTTCGCCCCCATCATTTTAACTCCTTCATCACTTCTCATCGCAGCAGATATATTTACTCAGAGGCCTCGGCGGCCTTGCGGGCCTGGACACCACGGGGCTTGGAGGCGGGGGTCTCCTTCTTGGGCTGCTGGGAGCGGCGGAGGGCGCTCACACGGGCGACAGCCTCCTCGCGAACATCAGCGCGGTAGCCGTGCTGAGCGGTCTTGTTGGCAACACCCTTGTAGATCCTATACGACATACACACAGAGGTCAGTACCATGCCTTGTATTCTCTTTCGCAGGCCTGAAGGAACCATCTTTCGATCCACGCGCATATCACAGATACGTAGAGTATAGAAGATGTAACGGTTCGCTGACTCGGCGCAAGGGGAATCGAGAGGCTTCTTACTTGCGGGTGGAGGTCTTGGGGCCGTAGGTAACGGTGACCTCGTTCTGGCCGGGCTGCTGGGGGTTGGTGGGCTTCTTGGTGGTGACGGCGATGCCACCGTTCTCAGTGGACTGGACACCGACGGCCTGGAGGAGACAGAGAATGGTGAGTAAGGATCTGTGTCGAATCCCAATTCAGGACAATTGAGAGAGAGAGAGAGGGATTAAATACCTTGTTGTTGGCGTAACCGGCGTACTATCAGAAATTCAAAACCCCTCCGTTAGCTTTCGCGTCGCCCAATTACGGCAGTGGGGGAATCTCGAAGATGGAATCCATCATTGATATCCAATTGCACCTTCATACCTTCAGGGAGTGCTTGTTGACCAGGTTCAGGGGGTCACGGGAGAACTGGGAGCCACCACCGGTGTTGCGGCGAACCAGATAAGCATTCTGGTTACCTATGATGCCCACAGCTGTCAGCCACGGGCTCGCAAAAATTCGACTAGGCGGAAAAATAAAGACGTACGGGTGATCTGCCAGATCAGTTCGTTGGAGACGTTGGCGCGCTGGACGGACATGGTGACGGATATGCTGGATTCGAGAAGAATAGGATCGTGAATCGCCTTCTGGATGTGGTCGGGGACGTCTTGTGTGATGGAATTCTCGAACTCGGCGCCTCGCTAAGCAGGCCACTTTGGGAATAGTGCCCGTGTAGATGCCTGGATGCCTTATGGTCTTTCTTATCTAATCGGAGCTGCTTCACTTACTGCCTTACTGCCTTACTGCCTTACTGCCTTACTGCCTTACTGCCTTACTGCCTGTGAAGCCCGTTCCCTCAGGCAGCTCCACCTTCCCGCCAGCTTTCCCCATTCGGCGAGTTCGGGCGTCGCGGATGACGACTCCCTTCTTGGGCTCCGCCTCCTCTTTCATTGTTGCGCAACCCTTCCAACGCCTGGCTTTTTCAACCGCCTGGCTTCGGGAAGCCTCTTGATCGCCCTGCCCTCAAGCTCTATCGATTACTCTGACATCCTTTGTGCTTCGCCCATCATGACCTATTTCCTGTTCTACTCTCTTATAATATCCGTCATCATCGCGGGAACAGGTATGTCGCGAATGCCTCTCAGCCTTTCTCGCCCCAGAATGGGTTCTTCGGACCTGGTACTCTGAATGAAAGCTGACCAAAAGCTCTAGCACTTTATCTCACCCGATCACGATGGATACATCTACTGCCTGTCCCTGATTACCTTTACCATCGCCTTCCTTCCAGCTTCACGGCCGACTTGGAAGCCGGCTTGAGTTCCTCGCAATTCGACATTACGGCTAATGTTGCAGATGGGGATACCCGGGCTGGATTGGATCAAACCGCAAAGCGGGAGATTCAAAAAATCATGAAGCTCCGAAAGGTCAACTTTGATGAAGCCCGCCGAATCTATACCGAGCAACGATTCGCAAAGAATAATATTGGCCCCGATGGCCGACCCCGAGATCCCAAATTTGTCTCATTCTCATGATCTCATGCACAAGCGCGTACCTCTTTCCCTCGTTCTAGTCTCTCTTTTCAGTTTCTCTTTCCTTCGTCACTTTACTTTCGACCTTTGGAGGCTGTGTTTTTGCATTTCTGGTGTGCAGTTCTCTGGCCATATTATGATGACAGCACTCGGTTTACCATGCTACTCGCAACTCCTTGCATCTAAATCGTTGCATTACTCTACTTTTTCCCCCCCAAACACCACGAATGTCTTCCTATCATATCTCATTTGATTGGTCAAGGGGCGGCTTCGCGCCGGGATTAGCTAGAGCAACGGCTGGTGTTAAAGACGCCGCTTCTCTGTGTCTGTTCATGTCGGAGGAGCCTGCTGGTAGCACCAGGGTCATATAGATCAGCTAATGTGATCCGGTCTCCAACGTGTGGTCAGCATAGCCGTCGTCACCTTAGTCCAGGCATGCTGTATACAAGTGATCCGCTGGAAGTGAGACAGCAGCTCCGTGTTCAATCATTAGATCGTAGCATGCATGAGTACATTGCAGACAAAATGATCAGTAAGCAAGGTTGCATGCCAAACGTCGCATATGCTTACTCAACGACCAGTTCCATACCCGGGCTGCTGGAAGCCAGGAGGCAATGACGGGGGTGCTCCGGGGGCCGCAGGGGCCCCTGCTGGAGGGGCAAATCCAGGAGGGCCGAATCCTGGGGGCGGTGCTGCCGCTTGTGGGGGATAAGAGGGTTGCTGACCCGCGCCATTGAACCCTGGCGGAAGGAAGGTTTGAGGGCCCCCATAGCCAGCCTGGGATGGCGGAGGGCGGGCTGGTAGGCCTGGCGGGGGAGTGGTGAGTGACGAAGGAGGAGGCCCGGGTCGGCCCTGTTGAGAAGGAGGAGGTACGCTCTGGTAGTTCATCGGCATTGGCATGCCCCTGCCCATACCGAGATCGGGCGTCTGCGGACCGGTGCTCACAGGTCGCGAAGCATCACCATTCGGCATAGCGGCAGGGGTAGCAGGAGGACCAGTTCCTGCTCCAGGGAATTGACCAGGTGGAGCCTGCTGTGTTGGTGGGCGAACATTATGTTTCCGGGCCTGTGCGGCCAGCGTTCTCTCGGCCTCATCACCATGTCTCTCTCCCTTGCCATCCTTCTTGTAGGCGTATTGCACAGAAACTTGCTTGTTCATGAGATATTGACCGTTCATATTGGCAATGGCCGCATCGGAGGACTCGAAGTCGGCAAAGGAGACGAAACCATAACCCTTGGACAGATTATTGTCATCCCGAGCAATCTAGAACCATAAAAAAATTAGCTCTTGTTCAGACTCCGTTTCTCCCAGACCAGACACAAATGAACACTGACCTTGGGCAAATTGATCAAGGTGCCAAACCGACTGAATGTATCGTAAAGGACTTGTTCCGAAACCATAGGATCGAGGTTGCCAACGAAGAGCTCTGCGCCAATTTCCACAGACTTCTGCTTATCTGCGGAGGCCTTGTTCACCCGAATAGGCTTGCCATAGAGACGAATACCATTCATAACTCTCGAGGCATACTCGGCATCCTCTTCACTGATGTACTCCACGAAACCGTATCCTTGGTGTGACTGTGTGACTCGATCTTTAGGGAGATGGACGTTCACGATGCGCCCAGCCTGCAGCATGAGCTCCCATACCAAGCTATCGGAAGCCCTCTCGTCCAGGTTACCAATGTAGACCGTGGCCTCTTTATCTTGCTCCCTAATTCCGGGAGTTAGCACGAGGGGTAATGTGATTGGAGGCGTGGGATAGTCGGTAGAAGATCTTACCAGTGTCTTGCGCCAGACATAATAGCGACGGCGCGAGTCGCGGCGGGAGGCAGATTCTTATTTCAAACGAAGAGATGGGAGAGACGGAAAAGAGAAATTCTCAATTGTAGGTTTGTCTTAAGCGTTGTTCGAGGCCGGGGTTAGAGTAGAGAAAGATGTGTGTTGGTTGAAAGGGAGGTTTTGGCGGATGGAACTGGCAGCGGCGGTGATCGGTGATCATTGGATTTCCCGACCTCCGAAAACTTTTGAGCAACTTCTCGCGGCTCCCGCAATTCCCTTAACCTCCACTTTCCACCTTCAACCCGTCAACTCGTCAACCCATCCACTCATCTTCGGATTCTTCACACGAGTCTACTATCCAATTGATAGGCCACTCCTCTTCTCACAATCCCAATACCCTTCCACTACTACTATTCATCATGGTTCAATTCTCCGAGGAGACCAAGGTAAGCCTCCGTTCCGGCATCCACGCGATCACTGTTACATGGGCACTAATTCGGTCTTCTCTCTCTCTAGGAGCGCGTCTCGAAGGTGATCGATATCTCCCGCGTTGCCATCCACTAGTAAGGCCGCCTGCCTGCCCGCACATCATCAACCTGCCACCCTCTCGATGCCCTTCTCACATACAATCGAACTGACACTTGCGGATTTGATAGCGGTTATCTGCCTCTGATCGTCTACCTTGGTATGTCGGAAGCAGATCCTTCTAACAATCTTTACATGGGGAAATGATCAGGTGACTGATGCGCAGCGAGCAGGTTACTCCTACAGCGAGCCCAAGCCGTCTCTTTTCAGGTAGGTCGAACTTCCACTGTCCCTCGGCAGCTCCGTCTAACTCGGGTGATTAGGCTGTTTTCGCCTCTGGCATAAGAGTCGTGCTGCAGGGCATCCAACCAGCACCAGAATGATAATCGGCCGGTCACATTGAGGGACCCGCCAGAGTTCCATCAAAGTGGCTTCTTTTCTCACGTTTCGCTCGCCCTATAACGAAGGCTAGCTTCCCCCTTTTTTTGGGCAGCTTTTGAATCATTCCTCGGTGGCTCAATATAAGGGCGAGCTGTACAATTCACACCTGAGTCGATGATATGTATTTTTAAATGGAACATTGGATGTTAATCGGTTTTGGTTTGCCATTCTATTCTTGGTGTGTATGGGCCACTGCCCATGGAGACTTGATCTGTCCCGTCATGATCCTCGCAATCAGCATTCTCTTTTGTATAGCAGGTAGAGTGTAGCAGCACCCGCCTGGTAGTCCACTTTCTCCTCTCCCGTGACTCGTGACTCGTGACTCGTGACTCCGAGATAACAAAGATGACGGCATTCTGCCGCGGTTCTCCGATATCGATAATTAGATTATTCCTCCGTTGCCCGTTGCCCGCAACTGCTTAAGATACATTAACCCAGCACCAGCTTATCACCAACACATATTCTAATTCACCAACCATCTGTGATTCCCAGTCCAGGGTTCATGACTGGCAAGGATGGGTTGTCTTCATCCGTTGTGGAGACCGTAGCTGGATTCACAGCAGGGGTTGCCTCCACACTCTGTGTACACCCGCTTGACCTGGTGAAGACCCGCCTTCAAGGTACGATGACATGAGTCTTGCTCATATCCCCTCCTTTCCCCCCGACTCCTGGTTCCAATATCCTTAGGCCATGAATTGACGGATTTTGATTCCTCAGTCGACCGATCATCTCCCTCCCGTCTTGGCAGCTCTTTACGAATTATCCGTGAAATCTCCACACATGAGGGCGGTCTTCGTGCCTTCTATAGGGGTTTGGCTCCCAACCTGATCGGAAACTCTACAAGCTGGGCCCTATATTTTCTCTGCTATGGCAGCCTCAAGGACACTATCCGCGTCTACCGAGGACAGGAAGAATGGATGCTCACGTCTTCTGATTATTTTCTTGCCTCGAGCGCAGCAGGTCCGTATTCACAGGCAGCAGCGATATTCGAATCACTAATCAAGCCATTTTAGGGGCCTTCACATCTATTCTCACGAACCCTATCTGGGTGATTAAAACCCGGATGCTGGCAAGTGGTGCCCAATCCCCTGGAGCCTATCCTTCGTTTATGTCTGGTGTGAGGCAAATCTACCACACTGAGGGCATGCGTGGCTTTTATCGTGGCCTGGTTCCCTCATTGTTCGGTGTCAGTCATGGCGCTTTCCAGTTTATGGCCTACGAGAGGCTGAAGATTCTCCGCTCTCGGGCGATACGTGATGAATCCTCGACGGGGAACCCTGATACCATGGTGACCAAAAAGCTCGGAAACCTGGATTTCCTGGTCCTCTCCGGCTTGTCCAAAGTGTTTGCCGGATGTGTGACTTACCCATATCAAGTCATCAGATCACGACTCCAGACCTATGAAGCCCACATAGTATACCGTGGGGCCATGGATGCAGTCGGTCAAATTTGGGCTCAGGAGGGGATTGCAGGATTCTACAAGGGACTTGGCCCGAATTTGCTTCGAGTTTTGCCGAGTACCTGGGTCACTTTTCTTGTCTACGAGAACACTAAGCTCTTTATGCCAAAGCTCACAGAGGGAGTATAGTTTCAATTCTAAACTATTAGGTATCTTGTTTTCTCAACGGTGTTCCCCGTCTAAGGTGGTCGGTAGTAGTTTAAGAATCTTCGAACATAACAAACGAGAATATAGATCATGCACGGGCCAGGAAACATCTGGTTCGCCTAGGACTAGGCTCATTTAGCCAAAAGATATTGCAAACTCCTCAACACTACTTGGTCTACACACACAAAAGATCAAGGACACAAAATCTAGGATAGGAACGGGTCATTACATCATCTCAAGCCCTCGATATCATAAGTAAAGGTTTTTTAGGTTTGAGCGCAGACAAAAATGCCTACAAGAGACCTGATATAGGGTCCTATTGATTTTAGATCAGATCGCTTGGGATTATATACCCAGCGAATACTAAGTAGATACCTACAGCCATTTACTACAACATATTATTATGCATTCTACATATATATATCAGTCTAAACTATGACCCACTTGCTCTGATGATAGGGCAACAAAGAAGTCTTCCTACAGAGGGGAGTGGATCCCAGCCTATATTAATACTAGTCATTTAGAAACATTGAAATGAATAAAATAAGAACAAAATAAAATCAAAATCACCACTTACCTTCTACACACAGGGAATATCCAATATCCTAATCTAGGGGTTTGAGCGGCCAGTTCAGAGTCGGCTATTAAGCGAACCTCTTAATGAAATACAGAAATAATGTCCTAAATAACTAAAACCTCGCTACAATGACTATCTCTTCACTTCCTCTTGTGCATGCCGAC
This sequence comes from Penicillium goetzii, assembly GCA_037043885.1. Classification (NCBI taxonomy): domain Eukaryota; kingdom Fungi; phylum Ascomycota; class Eurotiomycetes; order Eurotiales; family Aspergillaceae; genus Penicillium; species Penicillium goetzii. Next base: position 51,640 of record JAWLST010000102.1, read on the forward strand.
GATGAGTAGGCAAGTATAGTAGGCCGTGCACGTTGGGCGTGTTTTCCTAGCCGCCCTCCCCCGCGGAGATGATTAAGGCGACTATGCCTTCAGATAGCTCTTTCTCGTATTATATGAGTTATTTTGATCAATAATAGGACTCAAGGGAAGCTCCCTAAGACGCTATCTCAATTCAACTCCTTCCGTCTCGGTGGTAATTTAAATATCCTAGAGATTAGAGTTCTTATGCTCTAAATCGTCATTCTCACTTTAATCGGGATAACATCAAATATGAATGTCTCGAGTATCCCGTATCCTAGTTTATATCAGGAAGAGATTAGGTATTCGGTATAGCCAGTCCACTAACGTAAGAGTTTTGTTCTGACGAAATGCTTCCATCGAGGGAAGGTAGGGCGTATAATACAGGCATAGACTAAGCAAGCATTAATATCGCCGTAGGAGAGATAGGGCTCTTAGGAGGGGGTAACCGGTAAGCACTTCTAGTTCTATCCACCGATAGCTAGTAAGCAGGTAAAAGGATCTCGAGAGTAAGTCTATATCTACGACTTCTAATAGCGATATAGGAATTTCTTATTATTTTACTACTAGGCTCGACCGCTATATTTCTAGAAAGAAATACGGCGAAACTAGTAGATATTTAGGAATAAAAATATTATATCGTACTCTATAATTAAGGTAGAAATAAACAGCCACCCTAAGGAGCTTAACTACTATTTAGTAACTATAATTATAATTAGTATTATTATTAAGATTTATATAGATTTTAAAAGAATATAAAGTTAATAAGTAATTCTTAGTTCTAGGTATTAAATAAAAATAATGAAGACTACTCTAGCTTATTATCTTTTTCTAAATTATTTATAGTAATTTTAAAATTCTAAATTATAGTAGCTTTTTAATATTATAATCACGTACCCGAGCCTTACTTAACTAAACAGGCTAAAAGACCTAATATACTAGAACTCTATAGTTCTAGCATACTCGGGACCGATATAAGTAGCGTACTTATTAGGCCTAGGGAGGTCCGTAATAGCTAGCAAGACTTAGTCTATATAGGTACCTATATCCTAATATTTAAGCTTTTAAGTTATTCTTAGATTTCTTATCAAAATAATTAGATACTTAGTAATTTTTATTTTTATAAATATTATAAGTAATATATTTTTTATTTATTCTAAGAGAATTTAAATATAATTTTTTATTCTTATTAGTTTTAAAGGATTTCCTATAAAAATATAAGATCTTTTTTATTATTATTAAGGTTTCTCTTTTTTTTATTATTATTATAAGTCTTATATTTTTTAAACTTATTTTAATCTAACTTTTTTTTAAAAATACTTATTTATAATCCTAAAAGTATATTATAAAATTAATTATTTCTTTATAGATCTTAGATAAGTTATAACTATATATAAAAATACCTTTTTAGAGACTTTCTAAGAGGTTTTTAATTTAAAATAATTTAGAGCTTATTCTTTTTTATTTTTATATAAAAAGTAATTTTTTAGAATATCTATTTTATAAATAAAGTTCCTAGAATATTAATTAAGCTAATAATAAAGATTCTTTAATTTAATTTTAATATTAATATTTCTTTAATAAATATAAATAAAAAAATTATAATTTATTCTTAAAGAATTAATTATATAAACTAAGTCTTTTTTATTTTTTTATTAGTAAATAGATTATTAATATATTATAATTAGTTTAATAATAAATATTATTTATTTATATAATTAATATTAGAATTTTATATTTATTATTATAATATTAATTTAAAGAGTTATTAAAACTAATCCTAAGATTATTAAACTAATCTTTTTTATTTTAAAGTAAGAATTTATAAGTAAGAATAAATATATTTAGAAATATTTTTATATTAAGATCTTTTTATTTAGAATATAAAAATAGTTAATTTTATAAAGATTATTAAATAAAAAAAGAATTTTTATAAATAATTTAATTATAAATAATATTTTTTATTAATTAGTTTTATATCTATTTTTAAAGCTTTTAGATTTTTTTATAATTATTAAATAAGTTAAAGTATTTTTATTTATAAAATAAATAGAAAAAGATATTAGATTTTAAGAAGATTAAATCTAAATAATTAATAAAAAGTTATTTATTTATTTAGAAAGATTAAAGAAAGATTTAAAGTTTAATCTTTAATAATAATAAATTTTATTATTTTAGAAAAGAATAAATAAATAATTCTAGAAAAAAGTAATTTAGCTATCTTTTTTAGATAATTATAAAGAAGATCTCGAAATTATAAGAAAAAGATCTATAATATTAATAATAATACTAAATAATAATAATTAAATCTAAGACTAAATAAAAAAGATAATATAAATATAATAAAAATTAAAGAGAGTTACTAAGAGTAATAAATTAAAGTAATAATAATTATTTATATATATATATTTATATATTAACTAAATTTTAAGAATTTTACTAAGATTATTAATCTAAGGCCTTTTATCTCTAAGATCTTTAGATATATAATATAATTAATATTAATCTTTTACTAAATAATAATATTCCTAAAGAGTCTTTTAAAAAGAACGCTATTTAGTAGAAGAAAAAAGAGTACTACTAATATTTTTAATAAAAAAAGAAGATTTATTAAGAGAAAGAAGATTTATATAATAGCTTTAATAAAAGATTTAGGAATATTACTAAAAGATAAAGAAATACTAAAGCTCCTATAGTTCCTAAAGAATAGACTAATTATAGAAAAATAAAGAAAGCCTAAAATATTCCTCTATAATTTCTCTTTATAGTTAATTAAAGTTATATAGTATATAGTTAATAGTAATAATAAGAGTAACTATAAGGAGTGCTTATATATAGTAAATTATATAGTTAAGGGGCTTAATATAGTTTATATAGTTATCTAATATATCTTTTAGGTATAGAAGCTACTATCCTAATTAGGCCTAGTATATTATATAAGTAGATAATTATATGATATAATTAATAAGATCCTATTTTTATCTAATATTATATTCCTTATTAAACTATTAGATAGAAATCTTTATCTAAAGCTCTTATAGACTATCTTACTTAATTTAATAATTATATCTCTTATTAACTAAAGATATAGCTAGATTTATCTAATTTTTATATTTATAGCTATAAAGCCTATTACTATATTATTAATATTATATATTTATCTAAGATAGTATCTTAGATTATTATTAGCTATCTTATTAGTTATAAATTAGTTAATATATAAAGAATTTAGATATTACCTAAATAAAAAGATTATCTATACTTATAATATAGAATTTAATACGATAGAATTCTATATATTAAATAACCTTAATTTAAAATAGATTTCTATTATTAATAATTCCTTTATATTTATTACTTATTTAGATTATAATAAAATTATTTAGGCTCTTAATAAAATTAATATATTTAAAATAACTAATTTCTTTATATAATCTAATTTAGGAGATAGGAATAGTATTAAAATAGATTAGATTACTTAATATTATTTTTATATCTATATCTCTTAGTATAGAGAGTCTTATATAAGATAGTAAGATAATAATATACTATTAGAGATATAGAGTATACTAAGATAAGGAATATAGTATATTCTATAATAGAATAATAAGAAAGGAAAGATAGTAAGATAGTAATAATAATATTAAAGTCTAGTAATCTAACTAAGAAAAGATAATAATATTTATATCTATAATAATATAAGACTAGATAAGATAAAAAGAATATATCGATAGAAAAAGGAGTAGGTCTAGTTCTATTAGGCTAAAAATACTCTTAAGGGCGATATTTTAGCTTTATCTAGAAATATAATTATAGATACGCTTAAGTATTAATATATCTCCTACCTTAGAGGCTAATATACCCCCTTAGGATTTTATATATAATAGAAAGATTATCTTTAGGTAGTTATATAGGGTCCTAAACTAAGAGATCTTACTTAGTTACTCCTACTTTAAGATAGTAGTATATTAGTTATACTAATATAACTAAAGGAATACTATAGTCGTAAATCGAACTAGTAATATTAAGTATAAGAATAAGCTAAAATAATAGTTAGGCTTATAATTATTAATAGAAAAAGGAGTAGGTCTAGTTCTATTAGGCTAAAAATACTCTTAAGAGTAATATTTTAGCTTTATCTAGAAATATAACTATAGATATACTTAGGTATTAATATATACCCTATCTTAGAGGCTAATAGAATATAATAGGATAGTAAGAATATTAGAAGAATCTTATAAATCCTAAAGATCTTATCTAATTATTAATAATAATATTAATATAAGATAAAGAGAGATATTATTCTAATAAATATAAAAGTTTAGATAATCTCTAATAACTATATTAAAGATTATATAACTTATATATTTAAGTAGACTTATATTAGTATATATATATCCTTAGGCCTATTAGGCTAAGGATTATCTATTCTTCCTATATTTCTATCTTATTCTATATTTCTATCTAGTTCCTAAGGTATCCCTACTTCTATTATTCCTTTCCTATAAGTATACTTAAATTTATAGGATATATAATCCGAAGTATCTATATAAGTATACTTAAATTTATAAATTATATAATCTTTAATATAATTATTAAAGATTATCTAATCCTTTATATTTACTAGGATAATATTCTTCTTATTCTATATTAATACTATTTAATATTAATAATTAAATAAGATCTTTAAGATTTATAAGATTCTCTTAATACTTTTATTATCTTATTATATTTCTCTTATTCTATCTAGTCTTATATTATTATAAATATAAATATTATTATCTTTCCTTAGCTAGATTACTAGATTTTAATATTATTATTATTATTATTATCTTACTATCTTTTCTTTCTTATTATTCTATTATAAGATATATTATATTCCTTATTTTAGTATATTCTATACCCTAAATAGTATATTATTATTTTACTATTTTATATAAGACTCTCTATATTAAGAGTTATAAGCCTAAGTCTTTACTAAGCTTATTTATTTTATTCTTTTTTTACTTTAGTCTTATTAGCTAGTTATTTATATTATAGATAATAATTTATCTAGTCTTAAAGCTTTCTAGCTATATTTCTAACTTAAAAATAATATTTATTAGATTTAATAATATATTATTATTAAAAATTAGGCTATTATATAAGATCTATAAAAATATATTAATCTAAAAGCTCTATAATCTACTTTATTATTTATTAGACCTAAAAAGCTTATATTTATTATAGTAAATCTCTTAGCTATATCTATTATAAATCTTAGGAATAATAATCTATATAAGTATATTATTATATTATATAAATATAATTATACTTTTATTATATACTACTTATATATATAATTAATAAAGTCTATAAAATATAGTATTTAACTATTTATTTTATTTAATAATTAATAAATTATAATAAATAAATTAGTTTAAGAAGTATTTATTATTTTTAAATATATATATATATATTTACTAATTTCTTTTAATAATATTTAATTAGTAAAAATTAGTTTAATCTTTATTATTAAACTCCTCTAAAACCTAATCTTAAGTAATAAGTCTAAAAGTAACTAATATATTATATAAAAGCTATTAAAAATAGGATAATAGAATTTAATAAGACTAATTATATACTTTATAAATTCCTAGAATTTATTAATTTAATATTACTAATATTTTATAAAATCTAATAAAATTAAATTTATAATAATAAGAATAATATATCTAATTTTACTACTTTTATTAATTATTATATTAAATTAATTTAGATAAATCTACTATAATATCTTATTAAGATAGTTTATATTATTCTTTAGGGCTATTTTATTAATAATAATTAGATTATTAATTAGATATTTAATATATTATTAGCTATAATCTTAATTATATCTAAGCTATCTAAAAAGAATTATCTATATTATAAAGAACTAAAAAATAATAAATATTAATTTAATAAATATTTATATATTAATTTTTTATCTAATTTATTATCTAAAAGCTTAATCTAGAAATAATAAAATAATTTATCTAAATTATATAATAATTAAATATATTTAAGATTATTTATAAAAAGATTATTAAAAGATATTAATCTAAAAAAGATTTAAATCTTATCTAAAAATAAATAGGATTCTTTATCTTTATTCTAAAAAATTATATTAATATTTTATTATATTAATCTAATATCTGATTAGCCTTTAATATTATTTATTTAAGACTTATAATAAAAAATAATATTTAATATTATAATACTAAAGCTATTATTTATATATATAATAATTATACTCTCTTATCTAGTTATTAGCTTATTATCTTATTAATATAAATAAGTAATATAGAAATTATTATTCTTAGCTTTAGATTTATTATTATTTATTTAACTAATAATCTAGATAGAATCTCTTTATTACTTATTAATATAGCTTATATATATAGTTTTTATCTTTATCTAATCTCTATAAAGAAAGTTACTAATATAAATATCTATTTTAATAAGAAAGAATATTACTTAAAAGAATTAAATAGAATCTTTATATATTAACTTAATAATAGATTTAGGATCTATCTTTTATAATAAAATAAAAGTCTTTTTAATAATAATCCTCTTAGCTATATAGCTAATTATATAATCTTTATTATTAATCTTATTATTTTATTCTATCTTAAGCCTAATTATATAATCCTTATTCTACTATTTTTACTAAGTATAATTATATAACTCTTCTTATTTAAACTTATTATATTAATCTATTAATTACTCTTTTTTTCTCTTATAAGCCTAAGTAGCTAAAAAGCTCTATAAACTAATAATATTAATATCTAGATTATATAAATTATAATATTTTATTATATTTAGAAGCCTATTTATCTAATATTATTATAAATATAAATATTATATTTATTATAAATATAAATATTATATTTATTATAATATACTAAATATATAAATTTAATAAGATAAAGTACTAGATTAGCTAAATCTTTATATATTATATTAGATTATTTAAGGTTCTTTACTAAGATCTAATATTTTATAATATATTATTAGATTAAATCTAGTATCTCTCTTATTTAGTTAATTTTATTATTAAATACTAAAGTAGGATTAATATATTATCTAAAACCTATTTATTAAATTTTATTATTAATTAAATTATATTTATTTATACCTAATTTAGCCTAAAAATACTTATTATTTATTATAATAAAGATATTACTCTTAATAGAGATTTCTAAGTATATTTAAATTTAAAAAATATATAATTTAAACTTATATTATTTTATTAACTAAACTAAAATCTCTTTACTAAAAGATATAATAAGATAATATTTATTATAATATATTAAATAATTATTAATATTAATCTATCTAAATTCCTATAATATAAAGCTAGTAAAATTATTATTTCTATTATATTATTAAGTAGAAATCTCTATTTAAAGCTTTTATAAATTATTTTACTTAATCTAATATTTATATTTCTTATTAACTAAAGACTAAGTCTAATTTATCTAATTTTTATATTTATAACTATAAAATCTATTATTATATTATTAATATTATTTACTTAGCTAAAATAATACTCTATATTATTATTAGCTATCTTATTAGTTATAAATTATCTAATATCTAAAAAATCTAAATATTATCTAAATAAAAGATTATTTAAGCCTATAATATAGAATTTAATAAGATAAAGTTCTATATATTAAATAATCCTAATTTAAAATATATTCTTATTATTAATAATTCTAGATTTATTATTTATCTAAATTAGAATAAAATTACTTAGATTATTAATAAAATTAATATATCTAAGATAATTTATCCTAAATAATCTAATCTAATAAATAAGAATATTATTATTATTAAAATAAATCTAATTATTTAGTATTATTCTTATAATTATTAAATTAATTTTATTAATTTACTAAGTATTTATATAAATATATTTAAATTTATAAATTAAAATAATAATTAAATCCTTAATAATATATTTATTATTTCTTTATCTAAGTCTAAATTAGATTAATCTTTTATTAATATTAATAATAATATTTATTTTTTTAACTATCTTATTTTTAATTATCTTTTTAATTATTATTCTATTATCTATAATAATAATATATTTATAGATAATTAGCTTATTATCTTAATTAATAATATTAATTTTAATCTCTTTAGTTATTATAATTTTTTTTCTATAATTCTTATAATTAATAAATATAAAAGATCTAATTCTTTATTATTAGATTATAATAATAAATATTAATAAATTAGTCTAAATATATCTATCTAAGCTTTTATTATATATTAAATTTATTAATCCTAAAAACTTATAATCTTATTTATTTCTTTATTATTTTCTAATTATAATGATTTATTTAACTATTCTTTTTAGTCTAATTTTATATAAGCTATATATATAAAATTCTCTAAGCTTCTTTAAATAAAAGTATTTAAATTTATTAATATATATTTTATATTAGATATTTATAATATTTAATACTTTTATCTTTAAAATTAGGATTATTATTCTTATTATTAGATTATCTATTAGGACTATTATATTAGTAAATCTTTATAAGAATAAAGAACTAGAGTAAAAGAACCTAAAGGATATATTTATATTAAGACTAATTACTAAAGAGCCTAAGTCTTATTATTATATATATATAAAAACCTTACTAAGGTCTAGTAAACTAGATAGACTAATTATATAGATTATTATATAATTTAGTAAAATTAGATAGTCTAAGTAGACTATCTATATAGATTTAGCTAGAGATAGATAATTCCTAGTAAAAATTATAATATTCTTCTTTTTTTTTAAGAGCTATATCTTATAGTTATACCTCTTTATTATTAGAAATAAATATTTATTATAGTTATTTTAACTAAAAATAAAAAATTAAGAATAAAAAGCTATAATATAATAGATTAGATAATATTAGGATAGTTCTTTATTTATTCTTAATAAAAATAGATATTTATTCCTTAGGATTTTTAAGTAATCTTTATTATTTTTTATTAATCTTTAATTATTATAATAACTCCTTTATTCTCTCCTATTAACTTAGTAGCTTATAACTATTAATATATATATATTATTTTAGTATATAGAATACTTAGTAATCTAATAATAATCTAGTACTAATATTATATAAATTATTTTAAAAGTAATCTAATTTATTAATACTCTTTTTTAGTAAATAATATTAATAACTAGAAACTATATTATATATATTATATTATAGAAAAATATAAATATATTATAATAAGAAGTCTTATATAGTATTTAGTAATAATTCTAATTTATATAGATTAATTCTTACTTTAATCTCTAAGTTAATATATATATTAATATATCTTATAATAGTCTTTTTAATAAATAATAATTTATTATAAAAATTAAGGTATTTTATAATTTTTATAATTACTTTTTATAAGTAATTTTTAAAGAAGATATATTATAATTTAGTCTTTTTTACTCTAGATCTTTATTTTCTTTATTTTCTTTATTATCTTTACTATCTTTTATAATAATTTAAATAATTATTCTTAGATTATAAATATAAATACTAATAATATAAATAATTATTAGTTTCTCTATAAGATAAATTAGAAATAAGATTAAGATATTATTAATATATTTCTAGATCTTATTAAGCTTATTATTTATAATAATCTTAGCTTATAATATTATAATAATAATAATAACTTTAATACTTATTTTTTTTAAGAAATTAGTCTTATATATTATATTTTCTTATATTAAGATTCTTTAATATTTCTTAAGATTCTTATTAATCTTTTAGAGAATTATCTTATTATTATTAATATTACTTTAGTAACTTTTATATTAATTTAGCTAAATCTAGATATTTTATTAGTTTAGTATAATATAAATTAAGATTCTTAGTTTTTTATTATTATCTTTTATATTTTTATAATAAATCTAGTAATAATTTTTAGAGATATTTTTATAAATAATCTAGATTAAGAGTCTCTAAGCTTAATTATAAATATCTTCTTTTTTCCTTTTTTCTTTTCTTAGAAATAACTAAGATAAAAAAAATAATATTATAAAAATAAATTTAAGTAAATCTTTTTATTTTAATTATTTCTTAATAATAAAATATAATTAAGAGTTATATTATATATTATTTTAATATAAAAAGAGAGAATTATTTTTAAGATATTTAGAGTTTAATTATTAATATTATAGATTAATAAAAAAAATAAGAGATATATAGCTATTAATTATTAATCTTTTTTATAATAATCTATAAATAAAAAAAAATAGGAAATTTATTATTATTAATAATATTTATTAGAGTATAATTTTTAGTAAGTATCTTTAGTATTTATAATAATCTAATAAAGTAGGATTTTTAGTCTTTTTTTAATAATTTTTAAATACTATAATATCTTTTATATTTATTTTAGATTCTTATATATTCTTTTTATAATTATAATCTCTTTATTTAATAAGATATTCTACTTTTTAATAATTAATCTTAAGGATTTCTTCTATTTTTTATTCTAGCTTATTATTTATTAATACTAAATTAAGTCTCTCTTAGCCTTTTTATAGATTATTATAATATAATTCTAGTAAAGATATATATTATATAATATAGATTTTATAATATATTAGAGTTAGGATTAGCTTATAAGCTTATTTATTTATAATTCTTATAATCTAGAAAAATCTTATATAATAATTATCTAGCTTCTTATAAAAATAACTAGAATTTATATATTTATTCCTAAATATAATCTAGTCCTTAACTATAAAGCTTTTATTAATATATTTCTTATTATAAATATATTTTATAATAACTTTAGATTCTTTTAAGTACTTTATAATCTTCTTTTATATTTTTAGTATCTTTTTAATATAATTAATAGTATTTTTATAAATCTCTAATATTTTATCAAACCTATAAGTAGCAAAGTTATATACGGCTCCGCTAATTAGCTTCCGTCGTTCCGTTTTTCAGCTAATTAGTACTATATAAGAAAGGGGCGGGTCCTAACCGCTTACGGGAGCACTAATTTCTGCTGCTTTACCCTATTAAAATTTTTAGTGTTTAGGTCCTTTATCGGGTATATATTAGCGTACTTCTAATTTTAGATAAAAAAGGCCTAGTAGTCTTATAGTAAAATAGCTACTATAACTTTTTTAGAAGGTTTATAGTTCGATTCGGGCTACGAGCCTTTCTTTTTTTTTTTCTTTTTCTTTTTTTTTCCTCCTCTACTATATAGCTATAGCCTTCTTATACTTTTAATAGTTAATACTAATTATTCTTAACGTTATTTAACGTCTATACTATTAAGAACCTACCGTAGTATAGGTAGTATTATTAGTATACTTACTCTAGTAATATATTATATATATATATATACTATACTTCTAGAATTTTTATAATATATAGTATAAACTACTACTAAGGCCTATTAAAGCTATATCTCCCTTAATATTCTACGAAACCTCCTTACTAAAGGTAGTATAATAGCTTAATACGATATCTATAGCGTATATATATATATAGGTTTTACTAGGTCTACCCCTATAGGCTCCTTCCCCCCCCCCCCTAGGCTCTCTATTTTAGTTACTCTTTCTTACCTTTCTCTAAATAAACCTACGTAGCGCGGTTTATTAGTTACGTAATACTAATATATTAGAGGTCTTCGCGTATTATTCTAACTATAGTAGAATACCGTGTTTTCCTTCTCCTCTATCTTTTTTTTTTCTAAGGGCGTAGGTTTAAACCTACTAAGCGTCTTTTTTTTTTTTCTAAGGGTATAAGTTCGAACCTACTAGGTATCTCTATATATATTATATATATTTCTATTTTAAATATATACCGCTAACTTAATTAAATAGATACTATATACTATATATATTCCTAATAATCTACCTCTTCTATTCTACTATCTTTCGCTACTAGCCTTTACTCTAATAATCTTTTTACTAGCTATCTACCTATATCCTCTATATAGGCTCTCTTATTATACCTAGTAGCCCGCCTAGCCTATATCTTCTTAATCTAACTACGCGTAATAGATTCTACTTTATATTAGCTTTATTCTATAAAGGAACTTAGTTAAAAATTACTTACCTTTCTTCTCTAGCCTAAGCTCTAACTCCTTCTAGTAGTATTAGCTTATATAGTAAATAAGGCTATACTCTATTTTCTCTATAAGAGCTTTAATTCTCTTAATCTTTCGGATAGTCTTTATATATATCTTTATAGTACTATCTTTAGTACCTTTATTATTATTCTATATTAATATTAGAATATTATAGATTTCTTCGTTTAATAGTTTAAGGTCTTTAAGTTATATAGTAACTTAGGGGCGTACTATTCTAAGAGAAAATAAAGAGTTAATTAAGGAAGAAGAACGTTCTTTATACTAAGTTAGACCTTTAAACTATTAGATTATATACTATTTTAGCGTTAATTCTCTTATAATTATTTACCTTCTATATCGTAAATTAAAAGTATAGTAGTTATATACCTTATTAGTATTATTTCCTACTTATAAACTTCTTCTAGCTTATATAACTTAACTCTCTTTATAACTATCTCTCTCTTTTTACCTAGCTTACTACTTTAACATTAATATAGATTTAACTATAGATTTATTCTATAGTCGCTACGCTACTCTAGTACTATTTAGGGATCTCCCTAATAATAACTAGAGGATATAGAGCGTCCGCTATTTAGCCTATACTATTACTATTTACGCTAGATAGAATAAATAGCGTAGTTCTAACTACTACTATATATCTTACGCTATAGCTATATCTTCTACTAGCTAGTATACTAAGTATAATAACTATTAAATATTAAAGCGCGATATACTACTACCTATACTAGCTACTACTATTTAATACTATAAGATCTACTCTAACTAATTACCTTCCTATAAGTAAAATCGCTATATCTACTACTAATACTACTAGGCCTAGATCCTTTACTAGGCTTATTAGTTACTTATTAATCCCTCTAGGACGTTCTCTTAGTAGTCCTTCCCTAAGATAGTCTCTACTCCTATAGCCCTAGCCTTAGAGATACTCCTCTTAGCTAGTAGCTACCTAGTTATACTCTTACTCTTTATACTCTCTACCTAGCCTTCTCCTAGAGCGCTCTTTATCTTTATAGCTATACCCCTAGGAATACTCCTCTTAGCTAGTAGCTACCTACTTACGCTCTTACTCTTTATATCCTTTAGCTAGGCCTCTCCTAGAGTAGTCTCTACCTCTACTATTCTACCCCTAGATATATCCTTCTTAGCTAGTAGGCGCTCTCTTATACTATCTCCTCTAGCGCTATCTCTATACTCTCGCTCCCTAACTATCTAACCCTCTACTACCTACTAGTACTACTATTATAGTATTACTCTACTAGCGCGCCTTTAACGCTATCGCTACTATAGCCTATATTATACGAATAACTACTAGGTTTAGAATAGTAATTATCTTCTATAGGTATTTTAGTCTAACCCTATACTACCCGACTTCTCTATCTTAGGACTAATAAATATAGAATATAGTAAGTACTATACCTTATACTTTAAGGCTAAAGTTCCTCCTAATTCTAAATAAGGCTTTAAGAACTACTATAGATAGAGTAGCGTAGTAGTAGACCTAGTACCTAAGCCTATAAATACTAAGCTACGCTAGTTATTCTTAACTAATAAGGATAATATAAAGTTCTTTTAGAAGTATTCTTACTAGTTTAATATTACTCTTATATTTATATCTATATCTATATAGTAGGATAATCGTCTATCCGCGTAAGCTATAGCCTATTCCTACTAGGTATATAATATAACTACCTATCTATCTAGACTACTTAGGGGTACCTAGCTATTATATATAGCTCTTTATATTCTTAATAGTCCGGATGTAGCTATTAATATTTAGCTAAACGCGAATCTAAATCTCTAGAGTATAGGCTAGTAGATTTTAATCTACCTAAGCTATACTATTACTAAGTATAATCTATTTATATATATCTTTTATACTATAAAGTCTATCCTATAAGACTATAATCTACCTAAGCTTCGCCTTACGCTATTAACCTAGATAGTACTAAACGCCTAAAGGGGCCGCTAGTTTAATATACTATAGGAGAAGGCTAATAAACTTACTATATTTTACCCTAAGATTCCTAGGAAGGATTAAGATCTATCTACCTATAATATTTAGCTTTATCTTTATAAGCGCCCTACTACTAAGATATTAATATCCTTAGATATAATATAGCTACTAAATAGCGTTTAGGGTATTAATAGTACTATATAGTACCTATCTAATATTTATTACTCCTACTTACTATATATACTACTCTAGTATATTTTATTTTAGTCTTATAGTAGTATTAGTTACTATTAAAAGCTTTATCTTATAAATTTAACCTAGCTTAGTTTACCCTAATAGTAGGAATATATTATATAGTAGACCTAGGTAAGATTTCTTCTCTATACTTAGCGGAATTCGTTTAATACTATCTACTAAAGAGATAGGCTATTTTAATAATTCTTAATCGACCTTTTTATAATAATTAAGAAGACCTATTTAGAGTAGATCTACTACCTAGATAACTAGAAGAAGATACGCTCTAATAAATACTTAAATATTATAAGGCTAAAGGCTATAATATATAAATAATCGATCCCTATATTAGAAATTAGTTAGCTAATTATTTTATCTTTATTATTTAAGGGTAGCCTATATAACTATATTAATTTATATTAGGACTCTTTAGCGATTATATAGTAATATAGTAAGCTTACGCTATTTATTACCTTTATAGTAAATCCTAATTAAAATAAGATTACTAATTAGCTTCTTCGTAATAATAATAGCTTCCCTATTTAAGACTCTTTTAACTAGCCTAATCTTATTATATATATATTCCGCCTAAAGCTAAAGGAGCTAATTTATAATCTTAAGAATAGTATCTTTAGTAGATACTATACCTCTATCTTTATTATTAAATATTAGAAACGTAGCTTACCTTACGCCTATATACTTACTTAGATTAAGAACGATCGTAACTTCTTAGATCTATAGTAGATTAATAAAATTATTTCTACTAAGTTACTAGACCCTAACGAAGACCCTAAGCTATACCGGATTATTATAAAGATAATACTTTATAGCTATTATAGTAAATTAAATCTAAAGGCTTAGTATATAAAGATATATAACTTTCTCCCTTAGCTTCCTTCCCTCCCTAGCTCTCTAGAGGGCCTTATCGCCGCCCGTTAGGGCTAGCTAGCTAGTATCTACTACCCCCCTAGCTCTATAGCTAGCTCTCCCTAAATAGGCTATCCCTACTAGGCTACCCCTACTAATCTACCTCTATAGGTACCCCTCTCTAGCTTCCCCTCCTAACTCTATAGCTAGCTCCCCCTAAATAGGCTATCCCTACTAGGCTATCCCTATAGGCTCTCTTAGGTTTATTTATCTTATATATTATACTAATTATTCTTTTAGGAGATTAATAGTAGATAGTACTACTTAAAACGCTTCCTATATCCTCTTTAAGACTAGACTAAGGTACCTAAGAATACCTATCTATAATATCGCTAGCGTACTAACCCTAGCTTTACGACTACCTACCTATATTAGCCTAGTAAGGAGTTCTAAGTTAGTAATAAATAGGTTATACTATATAACCTATACCTTATACGTAAGTTTAATACCTATATTAATATAGAGATTTATATAACTCTTAACGCTATCTACTACTTATATAAGTATATTTATAAAGGCCTAGATTACGCTACTATTAAGTTTATAATTAATAAAACTAAGGACTTAGTTAACGGCCGCTACCTTAGGTTATTAGAGGCCGTTTAGAGACTCCTAGAGTTCCCTATCGACTACCTTAAGCTATCTATTCGCGCGTTAGTTATTTATTTATTAGATAATTAAAGTATTATATTTAATAGTATAATAACTAATAAGGTACTAAATAATCTACTAAATAATAATTATATAACGCTTACTAAGTTCTTCCGCTACTACGCTAATCCTAATAACGCTAATAAGCTAAAGTATATCTACTAGGACTTTCCTTACTATTTTACCTAGCGTAAGAAGACTTAGGAGCTATATATAAACGCTATATTCTAGCTTAGCTATATATATCCTCTTACGCTAGTAGTAGAGAAGGCCTATTATCTCTAGTATCTCTTAATAGTAGTTCCTAGGCTAAAAAGCTTTAAGGAACTTCTATCTTTTAAGGGTATAGACTATATTTCTTACTAGGAGGCCTACTATATATATAGCTTATTACGCTAGGGTAATAATTAGCTAAAGTACTTTAAGAATACTATCTATTTTTAGATTAGTAAAGTCTTATAGTAGATATTTATAGGTATAATTATAAATAGACCTTTTAATAAAGTTATAGCCTATCGAATCTAGGAACGTTTCGCTAAGTAGTTTAGCGATAATTTACCGCGATTTATTAATATCTAGGCTCTCTATCTAGACCCCTCTAGTAATAGCTCCTACCTAGATCTTACCTATTATTATATTAAGTAAGATCTAAAGGCTTATAAGGACCTAAGCCTTATAATATATAGTATTAAGAGCCTCTAGCTTCTATAGCTATCGATCCTTAGCTAGGAGTTCTTAGAAATCTAGAACGAGCTTACCTATAACCTAGTTTAGGAGAAAGACTAGTTTAAAAAGCTTTATAATAAAATAAATCTAATATAGTCGGTTTTTTATAATAAGATTATTAATACTATCTAGATAGTACTAGAGACTATATAGTTCTTTCTTTATAGGCCTAGTAGTATAGGTAAAACCTATATCTACTAGACCCTTATCTTATACTTTCGCTCTAGAGGTAAAATTATTCTTTATATTACCTTAACTAGGGTTACTATACTTCTACTACTAGGTAGCTATATAGCTTATAAGGCCTTTTAACTACTAGTCCTATACCTTAAGGGTAGTATATATAATATTACCCTAGAGAATAGTACTAGTAAGCTTATACGCTATATTATATTAATTATTTAGGATAAAACGCTAATAATATATAAGAATATTTTTAACGCTATCGATAGAATACTTTAGGATATAAAGGGAAACGACCTAATTTTCGGTAGTGTATTAGTAATCTTTAGTAGTAATTTTTAGTAAATACTACTTATTCCTAACGATAGCTACTATAACTAGGCCTTAGTTATAATATCTATAATCTAGTACTCTAAGATTTAGGATAAATATATAAAGATTCGCTATTTAATAGAGAATATATACCTCTAATTAACTAACTAGGCTAATATTACTTTAGTCCGTTAGTTAGATAAGCTATATACCGATCTAGCTATAGAAGGCCTAATCCTAATTCTATATTATATTCTAGTCTATTATAGTATAGATAACTTAACTATTACTATTTACCCTCCTACTTTTATATAGGCCCTACTAGATAGTAATAACGCCTAGCGTCCCTCTATACCCTCTACGCTCTTGGTATACCTACTCTCTAGTTAGCGCCTATCTATAGCTTCTATACCCTTAGTATACCTATCCTCTAGCTAACGCCTACCTATAGCTTCTACGCCCTTAGTATATCTACCCCCTAGCTAGCGCCTACCTATAGCTTCTACGCCTCTAGTATACCTACCTCTAGGGTATCTACCTTTAGGGTACCTTATTAATTAGAAGCTATATATAGATTTCTTTAAATAGTAGGCGATTCTTTCTATATATAATAAAGATATTAATAAATTTAACTAGTAAATTCTTAACCTTTTACTAGGCTAAGAGTAGTCCCTTTAGTTATTTAACTATACTAATAAGACTTCTATAGAATATAGTAATTCTCTAATACTAAAGTATTTAAATTCCCTTTCTCTATCTAGGCTACCTTTAGGTAATATTTAGATTAAGATTAGTACTCCTATTATATTACTATAGAACCTTAATACCTATAATAGTCTTTATAATAGTATATATATAGTAGTTATAGGTATTTAATAGGGCTATATTAAGGTATATATAATAACTAGTATAATAAAGAGTAAAACTTACCTAATCTATCTAGTTACTCTTATATCGAATAAGGGAGAATTTACCTTTAGGTTCTACTACCTCTAATTTCTACTCCGTCTTACCTTTATAATAATAATTAATAAATCCTAAGGCTAGTTACTATTATATATTAGTATTAATCTATATATCTCCCTATTTATATATAGCTAGTTATATATTACCTTTTCTTATACTACTTTAGTAGTAAATATATATATACTTTTTAATAAGGCGAATAAGTCTATCTTAGTAAATAATATAGTATTCTATAAGGTCTTACGCCTATTCTAGTCTTAATCTTAATCTTTACTTTATATTTAGTTACTCTTACTTTAGATTTAGTTTAGAATAAATTTCGTTTATATACTTTTTATAAATTCCCTTATACTTTTAGTAGAAATATATAAACTTTACTCTTAATAATATTAGGTTAAGTTTTATACTATACTATTAGATATTCGTTTCTCTAGGTATAATTAATATATAACTAGCTACTCGGCTATTATTTTAAAGTAATAATCTTCCTTTCTATTTTATTTTCCTTCCGTTTTTCCTATACTATAGCTACTATATCTACTTATATATCCCCTAGTAGCTATAATATAACGCCTATAAATATCTACTATTTTTTCGCTAGGACTATTATAGTCTATATTATACTAGCTAACCTAAAGGCTATAAAGATATTACTAGAGGTTTCTTACTAGAGCCCTACCTATCCCTATTTAAAGAATATTATTAATAATAAGGCCGGTTTACCTCTTATAATCGATTATTATAATTATTAGTAGTCTTCCTTTACTCTAGGCGCTATAGTCTTTATATAGGGAATTCTTTCTATAGAGCTACCCCTAATAGGTAGCTTTAGCTATCCCTAAGTTTTAGTCTACGCTAACTAGCTAGTACTATAAGTCTTTATTTATAATAATTTAGCTAAGTCTTACTAAGAAGATTAATTATAGTTTAAATAGCAACCCTAATATATATAATTACGATATATATACGCCCTTAATATTTAATAGCTCTCTCTCCTTTATTAGTACTTACGCTAGGAGATCTATTAATCTAGCCGGCTTATAACTCTTCTATCTTATAATAACTATATATAATATAGCCTAGCTAAGAGTAGTAGCTAAGGGCGCTATAGCCTATATTACCTATAAGATAATTTATATAGTTCCTTTAGTATAGCGCTAGACGAATTTCCTAACCTTAGCTACTAGCTACTACTTATAGATTTTAGGCGATTAGGTAGGCTACTATAATATAGATAGTATTAAATATCTCTATATAGTAATTTTAGTAATATCCTTTATCCCTAATAGTTTAGCGACTAGTATAGTAAATCTCTAGCTTATTATTTTAACTATCCTAGGTAAGCGCTAGCGCGCGCCTATTAGTACTAGCTAGCCTATACCCCTACTAGAGGAGCCTAAGCCTAAGGTAGATTCCGGTAAGTCTATACTCTATAAGCCTATAATTTCTTTATCGCCTAATAATACGCTCTTTTTCCTACTACGCCCTAGACTAGCTCTAGTCGCGCCTATACCTTTAGATACTTTAGAGGATAATACTTCGGATAATAATACTTTAGATAATAAAAATTCGGATAAAACCTCTTCTAATAATTCTTTATATTATAGTAATATAGAATCTAATATTAACCTAGAGCCTATACTAAAGACGGAGCTATCTACGCCTAATAAGAGTCGTAAGTAGAAGTAAATACTTTCTCTAGTATAGGTACCTTAGGCTAAGCGTAGGAAGTCTAAAAAAATCGCCTTTACTACTTTAAAAGGTTATACTAACCTTTAGTTATAGGTAATCTAAATAATAGCGCTAAGAGATATAAAGGTTATACTATTAGGCGTTAAGAAATACTAGGCTTATATATATATAGACTTAGATATTATTTATTAGCGTTAGTTCTATAACTAGGCGCTACGTAGATTCTCTCTATAGGTAATATATTTATTATATAGATACTACCCCTATCTCCCGGCGTCGGGCCTAGCCTATATCGTTCCTACTAACTAGCTAGCCTATAGCTACCGTTTTATATTTTATATTTAGAAAAATATATATCTTAGGATTAATTCCGTATTCTCTAAGTATAGTAAGGGACAGGGGCCGCGCGAGCGTGGCCGCTAAACCTTGTTAAGAATAATAATTTATAAATTTAGATAAAACCTAAATAAGACTTTAGCTAATAATATCTTTAATATACTATAAATAATATTGATTATTTATATTAATAGTAGCTATTTTATTTAGTTATTTTAGCTTTATCCTATAATATTCCTTAGTAAATACTCTAGAGTCTAGTTTTATCTTTCTATTTATTTATCTATCTAAGAGTAAAAGACTATTAATAATTAATATCTTATAATAAATAAATAATAAAAGTAGATCTAGAATTAACTTATAAAGATTAATCCTTAGTTATTAATAAGATTCTTTAATATTCCCTAAAATATTATAATCTTTTTATAAAATAATATAATTACAGAGTATAGTAAAGTATCTTATATAGTATCCTAAATTTTATTCCTTAAAGCTAATTAGCTAGAGGGCGGTAGAATTCTTTACTAGTTAGTACTATTATATAATCTAGGAGTAAATATTAATAGCCTAATTATTTAGGCTAGAATTATATAATACTATAATATTTCTATAATCCTTAGGATTTAGGTATTAATATAGTTATATAACTAAATAATATTATATACCTAAAATTAAAAGTAGATAAGGTTAGTAAAATTACTAATATATAATTTTTTAGACTTACTAGTTAATATATTAGCTTTTATAGTTTTAATTATATAGTATACTACTATAGGTAATAGGCCTAAATAATTATAGGGGGTCCTAGGGGGTCTTCCCCTAGATTAATTAATTAATCTCTATAGTATTAATTATATAGGCTCCCCCTACCTACTACTCTTACCTACTATCCCCTCTATAAGATATATATATCTTTATAACTATTAAAGGTCCTAGGGGATAATATTATAGTATACCTATTAGTCTACTATCTATAATATATATAGCGAATCTAATCTAGTACTAGGCTCTATACTTCTTACTATCTAAGATATTTAAGTAATAGTAAGTTTATAAGACTTAGAGTATTAATATTCTTAATATAAAGAATATATAAAGTATATTTAGTAAAAAGATTAATTATAACTATAATATTATTATAGACTTTCCTTTTTTATTTAGAAGATAATAATCTTATAATAAAATTAATATTTAGTTATTTATTAGATCTTCTAAGAACTAATAAGAGCTTAAAGAGTTTATATAGTTTATTATTATATTTTTTTAATAAACTAAATAAGTCTTAATATACTTCTTAATATTATTTATTATTATTATTTATAAATACTTTAACTAGATAGCTTTTAGTATTTATTTTATAATAAAATACTCTTCTTAAGAATTATTATAATAAAAATATATAATCTCTTAGATAATAATAAATTTTTATAATATAAAGATCTTATTATTATATTTTAAAAGACTATTTTTAGCTTTTTTACTTTATTTTATTTTAGAAAGCTTTTTAAATTAGTCTTTTTTTTAGACTTTTATAAACTTAATATATAAGAATTTATCTTTATCTTATATCTTAAATAAGAGATTCTTTATAGATTCTTAAGATTCTAGAAAATAGATTATTTTATTAATAATAATCTCTTATATCTCTTTATAACTTATAAATTATATTAATAAAAGTAAAGATAAAAGCTTTATATAATTTATTATTATTATAATACTTAAGTATATAATTTTATTTAGCTTTATTTAGTAGCTTATTTATTATATAATCTAGTTTTTTATTTAGAGTATTTATAAGATTTATCTTTCTTAGCTAGAATATAATAATAAAATTAAAATCTATTAGATACTTTATTTACTAAATTTAATAATATATAAATTCCTTTATAATTATAAACTATACTAAATTAGTATAATTTATTAATATTATAATAAGATATATATTTCTCTCTAAGAAATAATATTATAATAAGATATATATTTCTCTCTAGGAAATAATATTATAATAAAATATATATTTCTCTCTAGGAAATAATATTATTTTTTAAAGCTAATATAAATTATTAATATTTTTTAGTCTTTTATTTTATAATTTTATTTTATTATAAATATTTTCTAAGAGTAAAATATAATAAAGTACTAATATCTATTATTATAGAGTTAAGAGATAATTATATAAATAACTCTTTTAGATATATCTATTTTTATTATAGTTTTTAATAAAATATTAAAATAAATAAGAAATAATATTATTTAGAAAGCTTTTTTTATTCTCTAAAAAGATTTTTATATTTTTTAGATAAAAATAAAGCTTATTATATATTTATTCTAATCTTTTTTTTATATATTTAGTCTTTTAATTAGATTATTTAGGCTTTTACTTATTATTAATTATTTCTTAATAAATTATTAATAAGAATTAATAAATCTTATAAATTACTAAATATTAAAGATATATATTAATTTAGATTATTAATATATTATTTTTATTTATATAAAATTTATAAAAACTCTATCTTTAAATATAATAAAGCTTAAGAACTCTATCTAATTTATATAAAATATATATTAAAGATCTTAATATATAATTTATATTTAATTAAATATTCTAGTATTTTTTTAATTTATTAAATATAAATCTTTTTATCTTTTAAGAAGATTAAAATATTATCTAGATAGATTACTAATAATATATTAATAAGATTTATAAAGACTTAATTAATATATATCTAAAAAATAGTAAAAATATTAATAAGTTTAAATAATATAATAATATATTTAAAATATTTATAATAAATCCTAAATATTATCTTTTATTTATCTCTTTTTTTAATATAAATCTTATAATAAATATTATATAAATCTAGTTTAATATAAATAATTATTTTTAATAATTTAGTAAAAGACTTATTAATTAATAATAAAAAATAATAGTTCTTAATAATAATTATATTTAATTCTTTATAATTTATATAAAGTCTTAGCTTATTATTTTTTTTAATATAAATAAGATTAATATACTAATTTAGCTCTTAAAGTACTAAATCTATCTTTTTCTAAGATTCTTATTAATATATTTATAGAATACTTTAAGTTCTACTTAAAATAAAGAATAAATTAGTTTCTATAAAGACTCTTTATCTAAAACTAGATTAATTATATAATTATATTTTATATATTTTAGAAAGATTATAGTACTTTTTTTATTAATTATAACTTTAAGATTTTTATACTTTAGATATAATATATTTAAGATTTTTATAGCTCTTAATATTTTATACTTATTTTTTAGTATATTTTTATAGATTAAATATAATTCTATAAATATATTTTATAAAGTTATAAGCTCTTTAAATTCTTATAGGATTAATATTTTAAGCTTTAATAAAGTCTTTTTATAATATATTTACTTAGTTATACTTTAATTAATATCTAGATTTATTATATTAAGCTAGTTTATATCTAGAATTATATTATAAATTTTTATATCTATAATCTTATAAATTTTATTATAATTTATTAATTATAATTATATATTTTAGTTTTTATATAAAGAGATTTTTTAGCTATTTATAATCTTTATAAAATAAGAGTTAGTCTTAATTATATTTTTTAGATTCTTTTTTATTTATTTTTAGCTTATAAAGCTCTAAATAATATTATTATTAATTAGTATTTTAGTAATTCTTATTAAAAAGTCTTTTTTATTATTAATAACTAAAATATTATACTTAAGTATTCTTTTAACTATTTTATATTTTTCTAAAAGAATAATTCTTAGTATTATAATAGCTTATATTAAGAGATTATTTATTTTTTAGCTTTTTAGAGATTATAATATTTATTACTTATTTCCTAAAGTAATTCTTAGTTTAATAATCTAGCTTTTTATAAAAAATATAATATTTAGATTTATTTTTATAATCTCTCTTTAGTCTTATTATAGATTATTTATTATTCTCTTTATTTTTTAATTAAGACTTTTATTATAAATTAAGATAATCTTAGTTTTAGGATAACTTTTTATAATTATCTTATAATTCTAAGATTATACTTAATTATTATAATTATAGCTTCTTAGTATCTTTAAGCTATATTAATCTTATAAATATTTCTTACTTTATTTAATTATAAAATATTATATATTTATTTTATTAATCTATAATAAAATTTATAAATCTCTTAGTTTTATTTTAAATATTTTTAAGAAGTCTTATCTATAATTAGTTAATTTATTATTATTTTAATAATATATTCTTAAGATAATTATAAATCTTAATAAATCTTAGAGTATATTAATAAATATTTTAGTTATTAGTTTATATTATTTATTATTAATTATTCTTAGTCTTATACTAAAGCTAGATTAAATTTATAACTTAGAAAAAGGTCTAAATCTTAAAGATATTCTAGATAAAATCTAAATATAAATTATTTTTATAATATTATATCTAAATTATATTAATCTTTAATATAAAAAACTTAGTTATTTTATTTACTTTATAAATATTATTATAGAACTAAATAAAGTATTAGTTCTAGAAAGTCTTTTATTTTAACTTAAAAAGATTATATTTATTAGAGCTCTTAACTTTATAATTAAATATATTTTAGGGTATATATAGCTTTTTTATTTTATTTTATATAAGATTTAATATTAATATATTCTTTTATAATATTATTAAAAATATTAGTATTAAATATCTAGCTTCTAGTAAAAAAAAATAAGCTTAATTATTAATTTAGATAAAATAATAAATTTATATATCTTTATCTTTAGAATTATAGTCTCTTTTATTTTATTTTTTAAATAGATTAAGATCTTAATCTTTTTATTAGCTAAGATTAAGTATCTCTTAAGTATCTTAATTTTATATAGTTCTATTATTAAATCTTTATTAAGCTCTTTTTTTTATAAAATATTAATTAATAAGATTTTAATCTTAATCTTTTATAAAATTTATAAGACTTCTATATAGGACTTATTCTTAGTCTTATAAGAGATTATATTTTTTAGTTAAATCTAAGAGATATTATTTATTATAAGATTTATAATAATTTTTAATATTAGGTCTTTAGATACTTCTAAGGCTTTTTAATAAGAATTACTATAAATATTATATAATATTATAATAGATTCTAATAATCTAATTTAATTAAATATAATAATTAGAATATTAAGACTATTATATTAATAAGTCCTTATAAGAATAAAGAACTAGAGTAAAGAAATCTAAAGAGATATATTTATATTAAGATTAATTACTAAATACTCTAAGTTTTATTACTATATATATATAAAAATCCTAATAAGGTTTAGTAGACTAGATAGACTAACTATATAGATTATTATATAGCTTAGTAGAGTTAGATAGTCTAAATAGACTATCTATATAGATCTAGCTAAGGATAAATAATTCTTAGTAAAGACTATAATATTATTCTACTATATTAAATATTTAATTATAAATTAGATATATATAGTAATATATAAATATCTAAATAATAAGATATTTATATTAATATTCTAATTACTAGAATCTTCTAAATTCTTATTATAATTATTATTAAATTTAATCTTAATACTTTTTTTAATAATATTTTTTATAAAGCGATATATTATTAATATTTATTAAATATAAGAGTAAAGAATAAGTATTTATATTTATTAAGAGTAATCTATAATCTATATATTATTAATAAATACTAAAAGAATAATATTAGATTAATATTTATATTATTAAGCTTTTATCTTTACTTAAAAAATCCTATTTTCTATATTAATAATTTTCTTATTATCTATTATCTATTTAAAACTAAATATATTCTTTAAATAAAAGATCTATTATAAGTATAATTTAAAATAAAGTATAATAATAAGCTTATATAATTTATTAGTATTTAAATTACTAAAGATTAAATTAATTATAAAATATAACTTAGTTAAATAATTTATATTAAAAAGATTATTACTAAATTTTATATACTTAATTATAAGTCTTTTTATACTTCTATTTTATTAAAGTATTTTATTAATCTTATTAATAATCTTATTAATCTAAAGATTATTTATTTATATTAATAAAAATATAGATTAATCTTTTTTTAGCTATCTAGATTTATCTTAATATTATATTTATTAATTAAGCTCTTACTAAATTATTAATAAAATACTTTAATAATTATCTTAAAGCTATTAATTATTTAATTATATATTTTTATAGAACTAAAGATCTAATTCTTTATTATAATAATTTTAAAAAGATTCTTATTATTTTTATTATTATATTAAATATAAGCTTTATAAATAATCTAGACTAAAAGAGCTCTAAGAGATTTATCTTTTATTTATTTAGTAGATTAATTAAATAAAAGACTTATAAATAATAGATTATTATTATTTTTATTACTAAAATAAAGCTTCTTATACTTAATTATATAATTAAGTAATTTTATTAGATAAAATACTTATTCTTTTTATCTAATTTAATCCTAAGTATCCTAAATTTATTTAATATAATAATCTTTAGATTTTTAATATTATTAATTAAGAATAATTAATCTTTTAAACTAAAATATATTATATAAATATTTATTAGCTCTAAATATATTAAGAGATTTAATCTAGCTATCTAATAATTAAATAAGTAAAATCTATTAATATATTTATAGATAGCTTAATTAAATCCTTTTTAGGTAAAAAATATAATACTTTTATTTAATAATTAAGTATAAAGAATAATCCTATAATTATCTATCTTTTATAATTCTTTTATTTTTATCTTATATTTAGCTTTTTATTTTATTTTATCTAAAAAGCTAAAGAAATATATTAATATATATATATCTTTAGGATTATTAAGCTAAGAATTATTTATTCTTTCTATATTTCTATCTTATTTTATATTTCTATCTAATTCTTAAGGTATTCCTATTTATATTATTCTTTTCTTATAAGTATACTTAAATTTATAGATTATATAATCTTTAATATAATTATTAGAGATTATCTAATCTTTTATATTTACTAGAGTAGTATTCTTCTTATCCTATACTAATACTATCTAATATTAATAATTAGATAAGACCTTTAGGATCTATAGGATTCTCCTAATATCCCTTATTATAGCCTCTACTAGGAACTATCTATCCCTAGTTAGATCTATATAGATAATCTACTTAGGCTATCTAACTTTACTAGATTATATAATAATCTATATAGTTAGTCTATTTAGCTTATTAAATCTTACTAGGATTTTCTTATATATATAATAGTAGAACTTAGGCTCTTTAGTAATTAGTCTTAATATAAATATATCTCTTTAGATTCTTTTACTCTAGTTTTTTATTTCTATAAAGATTTATTAATATAATAATCCTAATATTCTAATTATTATATTTAATTAAATTAGACTATTAGAATCTATTATAATATTATATAATATTTATAATAATTCTTATTAAGAGGCCTTAAGGATACCTAAAGACTTAATATTAGAAACTATTATAAATTCTATAATAAATAATACTCTTTAGGCCTTACTAAGAGATATAATCTTTTATAAGATTAAAAAAGAGTCTTATAAGAAAATCTTATAAATCTTATAAAGAATTAAGACTAAAATCTTATTAGTTAAAATCCTATAAAAAAAAGAGTCTAATAAAGGCTTAATAATAAAGCTATATAAAATTAAGATACTTAAGAGATATTTAATTTTAGTTAATAAAAAGATTAAGATCTTAATCTATCTTAAAAATAAAATAAGAGAGACTATAATTCTAAAGATAAAAATATATAAATCTATTACTTTACTTAAATTAGTAATTAAATCTATTTTTTTTATTAAGAGCTAAATATTTAGTACTAATATTCTTAATAATATTATAAAAAAGTATATTAACGCTAAATCTTATTTTAGATAAAATAAAAGAGCTATATATATTTTAAAATATAATTAGTTATAAGAT
Organism: Penicillium goetzii; assembly: GCA_037043885.1. Classification (NCBI taxonomy): domain Eukaryota; kingdom Fungi; phylum Ascomycota; class Eurotiomycetes; order Eurotiales; family Aspergillaceae; genus Penicillium; species Penicillium goetzii. Next base: position 79,760 of record JAWLST010000102.1, read on the forward strand.
TAAGAGCTTTAGTAAATATAATCTCTTTAAATTAAAATAAAAGATCTTTTAGAATTAATACTTTTTTTAGTTCTATAATAATATCTATAAAATAGATAAAATAACTAAGTTTTTTATACTAAAGATTAATATAATCTAGATTAATATTATAAAAATAATCTATATTTAGATTTTATCTAGAATATCTTTAAGATTTAGGCCTTTTTCTAGGTTATAAATTTAGGATTAGATTAATAGTACTATAAGAATATTTATAATACTATATACTAATCCCTTTAGGAAATCACGTACTATATTACTAAAAGGTATATTTAATCCCTATATAAATACTACTAAGTCCTTATATATATATATCTCTATATATAAGCCTTTCTTATAGTTATACCTAAGGTTACTTTAATCTTAATTACGTAATTATATAATAGTTAGTAATTAGATAATCCTTATAGCTATAATAAACTATTCTCTATAGTAATGCTCCTTCTACCCCTATATATCTATACCCTTATATAATTACTATCTATCTCTTTAGTAATACTAAGGGCGAAAGGGCTAGTAAAATCGATCTATATTCTAGTATCTTTACTTCCTAATTAGGAAATTATACTTATTTTAAAATTTTAGTAGATTTAAGCGATTTAGGTAGAGGAAAGGATAATAAATAAAGATAGATAGTAGAAGGGGAAATTCGAGGTTTTAAGTAAGGAGTTTAGGGTATAGAGTATTACTATAGAGCTATAATTATAAGGATTATCTAATTACTAATTATTATATAGTTATATACTTAAGATTAAGGTAACCTTAGGTATAACCGTAAGAAGGGCTTATATATAGAGATATATATACCTTTTAGTAATAGGCTATATAGTTTCCTAAAGGGGTTAGTATATAGTATTACGAATATTCTTATAGTACTATTAACCTAATCCTAAATTTAATTTAGCTTTAGTATAAAGCTAAGAATAACTAATAATAAATAATATAAATAAATAACTAAGATATTTATTAATATACTCTAAGATTTACTAGAATCTATAATTATCTTAAGAATATATTATTAAAATAATAATAAATTAATTAATTATAAATAAGACTCTAAAAAGATATCTAAAATAAGATTAAGAGATTTATAAAATTTACTATAGATTAGTAGAATAAATAGATAATATTCTATAATTAAGTAAAATAAAGAATATATATAAAATTAATATAGCTTAAAGAAACTAAGAAGCTATAATTATAATAATTAAGAGTAATCTTAGAATTATAAAATAATTATAAAAAGCTATACTAAAACTAAGGCTATCTTAATTTATAATAAAAGTCTTAATTAAAAAATAAAGAGAATAATAAAAGATCTATAATAAGACTAAAGAGAGATTATAAAAATAAATCTAAATATTATATTTTTTATAAGAAGCTAGATTATTAAACTAAGAATTACTTTAGGAAATAAGTAATAAATATTAATCTCTAAAAAGCTAAAAAAATAAATAATCTCTTAATATAAGCTATTATAATATTAAGAATTATTCTTTTAGAAAAATATAAAATAGTTAAAAGAATACTTAAGTATAATATTTTAGTTATTAATAATAAAAAAGACTTTTTAATAAGAATTACTAAAATACTAATTAATAATAATATTATTTAGAGCTTTATAAGCTAAAAATAAATAAAAAAGAATCTAGAAAATATAATTAAGATTAACTCTTATTTTATAAAGATTATAAATAGCTAAAAAGTCTCTTTATATAAAAATTAAGATATATAACTAAGACTAATAAATTATAATAAAGCTTATAAGATTATTTATATAATTTATAAGATTATTTATATAACTTATAAAATTATAAATATAAAGATTTATAATCTAATTTTATATATAAATTAGCTTAGTATAATAAATCTAGATATTAACTAAAGTATAATTAAGTAGATATACTATAAAAAGATCTTATTAAACTTAAAATATTAGCTCTATAAGAATTTAAAGAGTTTATAACTCTATAAAGTATATTTATAAAATTATACTTAATTCTTAAAGATATACTAAAAAGTAAATATAAAATATTAAGAGTTATAAAGATCTTAAATATATTATACTTAAAGTATAAAGATCTTAAAATTATAGCTAATAAAAAGATATTATAGCTCTTCTAGAGTATATAAAATATAATTATATTATTAATCTAATTCTAGATAAAGAGTCTTTATAAAAGCTAATTTATTTTTTATTCTAGATAAAACTTAAAATATTATATAAGTATATTAATAAAAATCTTAAAAAAGATAGATTTAATACTTTAAGAGCTAAGCTAATATATTTATCTTATTTATACTAAAAAAAGATAATAAGCTAAGACTTTATATAAATTATAAAAGATTAAATATAATTATTATTAAGAATTATTATTTTTTATTATTAATTAATAAATCTTTTATTAGATTATTAAAAGTAATTATTTATATTAAGCTAGATCTATATAATACTTATTATAGGATTTATATTAAAGAGAGAGATAAATAAAAAATAGTATTTAGGATTTACTATAGATACTTTAAATATATTATAATATTATTTAGGCTTATTAATATTCTTATTATCTTCTAAATATATATTAATTAAGCTTTTATAAATCTTATTAATATATTATTAATAATCTATTTAGATAATATCCTAATCTTTTTAAAAAATAAAAAGACTTATATTTAATAAATTAGAGAAATACTAGAATATCTAATTAAATATAAATTATATATTAAGATCTCTAAATATATATATTATATAAACTAAATAAAATTCTTAGGCTTTATTATATTAAAAAATAGAGTCTTTATAAACTTTATATAAATAAAAATAATATATTAATAGCCTAAATTAATATATATCTTTAATATTTAGTAATTTATAAGATTTATTAACTTTTATTAATAATTTATTAAGAAATAATTAATAATAAATAAAGATCTAAATAATCTAATTAAAAAGCTAGATATATAAAAATAAGATTAAAATAAATATATAATAAACTTTATCTTTATTTAGGAAATATAAGAATCCTTTTAAAGAATAAAAAAAGCCTTTTAAATAATACTATTTTTTATTTATTTTAATACTTTATTAAAAATTATAATAAAAATAGATATATCTAAAAAGACTATTTATATAATTATCTCTTAACTCTATATTAATAAATATTAATAGTTTATTATATTCTACTTTTAAAAGATATTTATAATAAAGTAAAACTATATAATAAAAGACTAAGAAATATTAATAATTTATATTAACTTTAAAGAATAATACTATTTCTTAAAAAAGAATATATATCTTATTATAGTATTAATAAACTATACTAATTTAATATAATTTATAATTATAAAAGAACTTATATATTATTAGATTTAGTAAATAAAGTATTTAGTAAGCTTTAACTTTATTATTATATTCTAGCTAAGAAAAATAAATCTTATAAATACTCTAAATAAAAAACTAAATTATATAATAAATAAGCTACTAAATAAAAAGAAATATAAGATTTTTATATAAAGACTTTAGTAGCTTATTAATAAAGATATAAAGTATTAGATAAAGCTAAATAATATTATATATTTAGGTACTATAATAATAATAAATTATATAAAACTCTTATTTTTATCTTTATTAATATAGTTTATAAGCTATAAAGAAACTTAAGAGATTATTTTTAGTAAGATTATATATCTCTTTAAGTCTTAAGAATTTATAAAGAATCTTTTACTTAAAATATAAAATAAGAATAAGTTCTTTTATATTAAGCTTATAGAAATTTAAGAGAAAGATAAATTTAAATAATTTTCTAGGACTAAATAAAATAAAAAAACTAAGAATAATCTACTAAAATATAATAATAAAATCTTTATATTATAAGAGTTTATTATTATTTAGAAGATTATATATCTTTATTATAATAATCCCTAAAAAGAGTATTTTATTATAAAATAAATAATAAAAGCTATCTAGTTAAAGTATTTATAAATAATAATAATAAATAATATTAAGAAATATATTAATACTTATTTAGTTTATTAAAAAAATATAATAATAAACTATATAAACTCTTTAAGCTTTTATTAGTTCTTAGAAGATCTAATAAATAACTAAATATTAATTTTATTATAAGATTATTATCTTCTAAATAAAAAAAGAGAGTCTATAATAATATTATAATTATTATTAATCTTTTTACTAAGTATATTTTATATATTCTTTATACTAAGAATATTAATATCTTAAGTCTTATTATATTATTTTATAAGAAGATTATAATACTCTAGAAAATACTAAAGAAGCTTATTAATAACTAAGGATTAATCTTTATAAGCTAATTTTAAGTTTATTTTTATTATCTACTTATTATAAAATATTAACTATTAATAATCTTTTATTTTTAGATAAATAAATAAATAGAAAGATAGAACTAGATCTTAGAGTACTTCTTAAAAGATATTATAAAATAAAGCTAGAATAACTAAATAAGATAGCTACTATTAATATAAATAATCTAGAATAATATTATTTATAATATATTAAAGATATTATTAGCTAAAGTCTTATTTAGATTTTATCTAGATTTATAAATTATTATTCTTAATAAAATATTAAAGATTTATAAAGATATTACTAATTATATTAAAAAGATACTAAAAATATAAAAAAAGATTATAAAGTATTTAAAAGAGTCTAAAGCTATTATAAAATATATTTATAATAAGAAATATATTAATAAAAGCTTTATAATTAAGAACTAAATTATATTTAGAAATAAATATATAGATTCTAGCTATCTTTATAAAAAACTAGATAATTATTATATAGGACTCTTCTAGATTATAAGAACTATAAATAAATAAACTTATAAATTAATCCTAACTTTAATATATTATAAGATTTATATTATATAATATATATTTTTACTAGAATTATATTATAATAATCTATAAAAAAACTAAGAGAGACTTAATCTAATATTAATAAATAATAAACTAAAGTAAGAAATAAAAAAATCCTTAAGATTAATTACTAAAGAGTAAAATATCTTATTAAATAAAGAGATTATAATTATAAAGAGAATATATAAAAGCCTAAAATAAATATAAAAGAAACTATAATATTTAAGGATTATAAAAAAAAGACTAAAAAACTTATTTTATTAGATTATTATTAATAATAAGAATATTTACTAAAAATTATATTTTAATATATTATTAATAATAATAAATCTCTTACTCTTTTTTACTTATATATTATTATAAAGTAGATTAATAATTAATAATTATAGATCTCTTTCTTTTTTTTACTATTTTATAAATATTCTTAATATTAATAACTAAATCTTTAATATCTTAAGAGAAGCTCTTTTTTTTATTAATATTACTCTAGATTATTCTTATAAAGATAATTTAGATAAATTCTAATATTAATAATTAGATTTTTAATATCTTAAAAGAAATTTTCTCTTTTTAGATATTAATATTACTCTAAATTATTTTTATAAAGTAACTAAGATTAAAGATAAATAATATAATCTTTAACTATAATCCTTTAGTTATTTCTAAAGAAAGAAAAGAGAAAGAGAGAAGAAAAAAAAAGAGAAAGAAGAAAATATATATAGTTAAGCTTAGAGACTTTTAGCTTAGACTATTTATAAAAATATCTCTAAAAATTATTATTAGATTTATTATAGAAATATAAAAAATAATAATAAAAGATTAAAGATCTTAATCTATATTATACTAAACTAATAAAGTACTTAAATCTAGCTAAATTAATATAAGAATTACTAAAATAATATTAATAATAATAAGACAATTCCTTAAAAGATTAGTAATAGTCTTAAAAAATACTAAAGAGCCTTAGTATAAGAAAATATAATATACTAAATAAGCTCTCTAAAAAGAATAAATATTAAGATTATTATTATTATTATAGTATTATAAGCTAATATTATTATTAATAATAAGTTTAGTAAGATTTAGAAATATACTAAAAATATCTTAATCTTATTTCTAATCTATTTTATAAAGAAGCCTATAGCTATCTTTATTATTAATATTTATATTTATAATATTAAGATAACTATCTAGATTATTATAAAAGTTAGTAGAGATAATAAAAAGAGTAAAGAAAATAAAGATCTAAAATAAGAAGAACTAAACTATAATATAATATCTCTAAAAATTACTTATATAAAATAGTTTTAGGAGCTATAAAATATCTTAATCTTTATAATAAATTACTATTTATTAAAGATACTATTATAAGATATATTAATATATATATTAGCTTAGGGATTAAAGTAAGAATTAATTTATATAAGTTAGAATTATTACTAAATATTATATAAGACTTCTTACTATAATATATCTATATCTCCTAGAGATATAATATATATAATAAGATTCTTAGATATTAATATTATTTACTAAAGAAGAGTATTAATAAATTAGATTATTTATAAGATAATTTATATAATATTAATATTAGACTATTATTAAATTATTAGATATTATATATATTAAAATAATATATAAATATTAATAATTATATATTATTATATTAATAGGAGAGAATAGAGAAGCTACTATAATAACTAAAGATTATTTATAGATAATAAAGATTATTTAAGGATCTTAAGGAATAAGTATTTATTTTTATAGAGAATAAATAAAGAACTATCTTAATAATACTTAATCTACTATATTATAGTCCTTTATTCTTAATTTTTTATTTTTAGTTAAAATAACTATAATAGATACTTATTTCTAATAATAAAGAGATATAGCTATAAGATATAGCTCTTAAAAAAGAAGAGGAATATTATAGCCTTTACTAAGAATTATCTATCCTTAGTTAGATCTATATAGATAATCTACTTAGATTACCTAACTTTACTAGATTATATAATAATCTATATAATTAGTCTACTTAGTCTACTAGATCCTACTAGGATTTTCCTATATATATAATAGTAGGACTTAGGCTTTTTAGTAATTAGTCTTAATATAAATATACCTCTTTAGATTCCTTTACTCTAGTTCTTTATTCCTATAAGGACCTACTAGTATAATAGTCCTAATACTCCTACTATCCTAGTATATTCCTCTTATTCTATCTAGCCTTATACTACTATAGGTATAAATACTACTATCTTTCCTTAGCTAGATTACTAGACTTTAATATTATTATTACTATCTTACTACCTTTCCTTTCTTACTATTCTACTATAGGATATACTATATTCCTTACCTTAGTATATTCTATACCCTAAATAGTATACTACTACCTTACTATCTTATATAAGGCTCTTTATACTAAGATATAGCGTATAGGCCTATTACCTATAGTAGTATACTATATAATTAAAACTATAAAGGCTAATATACAAGAAACTGCGGTATACAGCCCTATAGGCCCCTATAGGCGCAGAGTAAATACGTCGCTTAGCGGCTTAATCTGATTCGAATAATAGTATTTAGTATAGTATTAGTAGATAGCTACTATTACTATCTGTAATCTATATAGACTTAAGTTCTTAACGGATCTTAGAGCCTTCTAAGTTAGACTTAGACTACTAATTAGGGATAGGAGGGGGGGGGGGAACCCCCCTACCCCCCTACCTAGCTACCCCTCCTTCCCTAGGATAGGCTAGGGGGGGTTCCTCCCCCCCTAGAACCCCCCCCTTTCTGCTGGTCGCTTAGTGATTTATCCTTAAAATTTAAAATCTTATTTTATTCCGTAGATTAGTAGTAGTAGTAGTAGTAGTAGTAGTAGTAGTAGTAGTAGTAGTAGTAGTAGTAGTAGTAGTAGTAGTAGTAGTAGTAGTAGTAGTAGTAGTAGTAG